>JAODUJ010147759.1:0-11039 GCA_027564615.1 Psolus chitonoides | reverse complement strand
TCATTCAAATCGGCGAAAGCATGTGTACACAGGGTAACTTTGAAGTCAATTGTTGACAGATAGATAGAGTGATAGACTGATAGAATGATAGAGTGATAGAGTGATAGACGGAGCACTGTGACAATAGCTGGTATGAGCTAATAATAATGAGACGTGCAGGCCCACGTTTGTGAATGAAGAACAGGGTGATGTCAAACTAAGGTTGGGGAGACTCTCACAAAGCTGAGTTATCTCTAACATTATCATTTGCAGTCCTGCAATTGCTACTCATTCATAAACCCTCACAGCATCTTCTTACTTGATAAAGAGTTTAGAAAACCCTTTCATACCAGTTTTGTCCCCCCTTCATGTAATTGCGACTGTGTCCTAAAGGCTAAACTTCAATTACTATTATTCAATTCAGCATTATTGGAACGTGACCATCCTCTCGCAAAGACATTTCTAACCGAGAATCGGCCAAATGTAATATGTATAGAGGCCGAGTTTAACCCTTCAGTGCATATAGGGTGTGCATGACACCCACCTGGCCAGGTGGACATCGATACTGCGCATTGCGGCCGTGAATTTTGAGCAGGGGGTTGCAGAGGTGATGCTGCCGGAATACGGCATACAATAGGGCCGGGCTTAGGCTCCTTTTCCGCCGCCAAGTCCCCCCTGTGAAATTGGGGTCATGTCCTATAGGCTTAACCAAGCCACACCACTAGTTTTATGAAGGGTAGACCTAACACTATACTACAACTAGGCCTCGCTACTCACTTCTGCTTTTCAGAATCATTGTACACAAATCAAATCCAAAAAGAAGCCACAGGATAGGAAGTCTTTGCGAAAGTAACAACAAATCTACCCGCCTATCTTTCCCAGTCATCTTTGCAAAGCAAGCAGGCCTTCTTACACCGTTAGCGATCCGTGTCTGAGCCTTCAACCTATCAAGGTTACTTACCACTTCAATCGAATGTAAGACAAATATGTGTCTCTCTGACCAGATATTAGTTACATACCTCAATGATTATCTTCATATGTATCGACATATGTTGATAAATGTTCTTACATACCTTACATGTGTTAATTAAATATATATGAATATAAATAAATAATACACCCTCAATATTCTTATAACAACCCAAAGAAGGAAAATTCACCATTCCGATCATGCCTGCTGTTAAAGCCTCAATCTGAGCTGAATGCCAAACTATATTTGGTTGGCAGCTAGGGAACCTAGATAAATCGTTCCCAGTCGAAAATTGGCACATTACGTTTGTTTAGCACTTTATATAGTTCGGATTTACCAGTAATGTTTATCAGAGTAAGTTATTCTTGGTTATAGCTACAGCCATAATATTTCTGTTTTGTAAAATGTGATGTCGATTGATATATCTTTGTATGTTTGTATCAAGGGCCCCTGTGGAAAGCAGTGCTTCAGCACTGAGTCAGGACTACTCTCGCTAGAGATGACAATAACAAAAATATATATCTATATTTTTTAAATCATTTTGATAAATTTTGTGTTTTCCCATTTTGTTTAAAAGTCATAAATTTTCTCTTGTGTAATTTTTAGTTTTTCTCGTTTTCCTGTGGAGAGGACTACCCTCGCTAGTGATGATAATAAAAATATATATATATATATATTTTTTAACCATTTTTAAATTGTTCGTGTATTCCCATTATGTTTAAAAGTCATAAATTTTCTCTTTTGTAATTTTTAGTTTTTCCCGTTTTTCCCGTTCCCGTAACTACAGCAGTGACATAATATTGGCATTCGGGATCGTTGTTGCAATGTTTACAAATGTGATGTCGTATGTCAGTAGGCTAAAAGAAAATGTATTTCGAGTGTGGTGGATTGATGATTTGTGCCTCCCTGAAATAAGTTTCAACTCGGGTTTGTGGAAAGTAAATTATATTTTTTAATATTCCGTGATAAACTCCCGATTCCATGAGATTTGACCATGTCCATCTCAATGATATTGTAAATTCTGTGCTCCACTCCCGATTTCCATGATTTGTTTCTGTGATATGGCAGCAGTTTTTTCTTCTTTTTTTTGGGGGGGGGGGTGAAATGCCAGCATTTGCTGGATTTTTTTGAGAGAATTTGAACTAATTAACGTAGGTAAAGTAGACATGGCCTGTGATGTCACTCATGTGCTGTTCACAAATGAAGGTAATTTCAATATTGTTCAGTGATGTCATTCATTGTGAGGTCACTATTGATTTATAGTAGCTCAAACAGGCAGAGCTATCAAACAAGAAGAAAAATCAAACAGGAATATTTTGTTGGGACTACAAATTATTCATGAGGTATTAATTAGTCATTAATTAGATAATAATTGCCAGGCTAAGTTACAAATATATGCTATTTCTACCACAAGATATCAGTTAATGCAGAAAAAAGGAAAACAAAATTAGTTGCAAAGTGAATGACAAACGCGATGTGCCACTTGAGTCGAGTTACAATTACAAAGCTGAAATCTACCTCTCCTAGACCTTATTCCGACACAGAAGCTGAAAGACTCAAAAACAAAATATTGATTCATCCAATATTAACATCTTTGATCGATACAACTTGGTCTCATTAGTTTTAAACAACAATTTTGATCTTCTCAGGTTACAAATTACGACCAACATTGCTTTTTAGTGAAATGTCATAATTTGTGAAAATCCAATTTGACTCAGATTGAGGCTATAATAGTACAAGTTTAGTGCGGACGTTTGCTATATAATATCTGTTATTTAGCATGCAAGGAAGGGGTTTAATAGCTGTTAGTCATACTTCCTGTTTCTTCTGTGAAATCTGTACAGACGTGATGTGATGAGAGAAAAGAATACAATGAATGTGAAGGAAAAATTATTATCACTCCATTTAGATATAGAGCCATTAATAATGGAAAACATGTTATTTGTGCAATAAAGTTTTGAGGAATTATGTGATCGTGAGGGGCTGCTGGGCAAACAAACATATACTAATATAATGGTAGGTACAAACTCATTTACATATATATGCAAATAACAAGTTTTAAACAATGGACAGTATATCATGATTGGGTGAACATGAACACGCATTAATTTTCATATACTGTATATGTTACCATAAATACAATAGTTCCCCAATGACACACATCGCTCACTCAGCATAAACATGCATATATCTGTGCAGATCTAAACTATTGCAATGTACATCTATCTAACAGCAGATGTAAAAGATAGGACCGCAATATTGTGAGAATAGCACTCGGAATGAAACAAATATTTGTATGGATGTATCTACTCCAATATATATATGCATAGTTTCGAACTAACCACAAATTAAATATATGGCATCTAATAACTGGGTACACAGAACTCAATCTGAATGTATATTTACACAGGCAATGGGGCTTAAAAATGTACTTCACCACTAGCCCATTCAAACTTCTAGCCCGAGTGAGATTTCAAGTCACCCAATAAGACTCAACATATAACCTATGACTAGGAATGTGCTAGGTAAACCCATCTTTGCTGCATGCACTATGCATAAAACACTAACTATCATATGGGAAGTCTACATCAATGTCTGTCACGATGGGTCAGATAGTTCCAGTGCTTTACAGAGTTGTAACTTTTGAAAATCGTTTCATCTTCATCTAGCTAATCTTCCCCAGAGGTTACCAGGACTGACCTCGAGCTATCAAGCTTATGGATTTTCAGCACCGACAATAGATAATACCCAATTAGGTAAATAGGACTAATCATGCATAAACATTGATCACACTAATTATTACATATACATACATGTATTATTTATAAACAAGAGTATGTTTTTCCAGCGATGTTATTGGCTGCAATTGTTTTACAAATCAACAAAATTTGCATGCAAATTCAATAATCTTTTTTTATATTTTTAACCTTACATTTTAACAAACTCTTGTTAGGCAAGAACATGTTTCAAAGGAGCTCAGTGTGTTGCCAAATTTTCATTCCATGTAATCCAAACAATACTACTGTTTGTTGTGTGATACAGAAGGTGCGTTCGACTCCTTTAGTAGAGTAACACAAGTTAGGCAAAAATACCGTTCTGCTCCTCGAAACGTCACTAAAACGTCACAACTGGAGTAGTGAAAAGTAACCACCTCGGGAGGTTGGTGTAGGTATGACGTAAATTACGTAATTCGTGTCAGTGTCGTGAAATGGCAATGAACAAAGTAACGTTACATGTCGACAAACTGAGCCAATTATTTATCAAATTTAGACAGAAGGCCACATGTTTTAAAAGTAAGTTTCGAACAAGTTTTAAGTGAAATAATCAGGCAATGATCGACACCTGTTTTAGAGCACTTTCACTTGTTAAAACATTCGGATATTGTAAATGTTGGGCTACGAAAGTGCAGGTTGGGCCGTACTGTTAGGCTAGGCCTATACTGGCAAGTTTCATTCGCGGAAGGCTTGTTGCTAGGTGATGACGTTTTACTCATTAATACCGTTCGGCTCGTTTACTCAGCACACATGCGCGCTAGAGCAAATATTGACGTCAGGATTACTAACTTGTGTTAGTCTACTGAAGGAGTCGAACGCACCTATAGTTGCCCTCGGGCTAGAAAGCTCTTCATAATTCTTTTATTCACACCAAATTGAAAGGTTATGCCAAAGTTCATGATGTTTTTGAAAAATATAATTTTTTAGCATAGTGCCTAGGCTATTGCTGAAAATTTCACAACTCAAAAGTTTCAGGGAAATATTATTAGTCATCCAATTATAAACAAATACATAGGCCATTGTAGACGAAGTGAAACTGTGACATCATAACATTGATGCTAAACAGTGTTGCTCAGCTAATTTGACAACTATTAAAGGTGAGATATCTCGGGAACGCTGGCAGATATCCACATGGTATTTTCTGTTTTTGATAGAGTAAATGGTGCTGTACAACGTATGAGCGTTTCGTGTTGGTCTGGACTATCATTTTAATTGTAAACCAAAACAGACCAACCCCCCAAAAAACAAGCAATTCTGATAATGATAGATGCATTGTCAGAGTAACAGTCATGGCATTAGATTCCTCGCATTTGAAGAAACTCGTACGATGATTAGGCCTACTAATCACGACGTATGTATATGTATACTGATAGAGTAGTATGGGATGTATGAGATGACGACAATGCCTATTCCTAAGGGTAAAACTAAACTTAAAAACTAATTTCACTTGTCCATAAACTAGTTCCACATCCCAGGATGTATAATTCTTCATCGGTCAATGTGTCATACATAACATCAATGGAACTGACCAGTACTGCAGATTCCTGTCACAGTTGGGGTGAGAGAAAAGGGCCTTAACTGTTAGGAATCCCTATGACCATTAGCATTTTCGGATTCTGAATTATTGGTATTTTTTTCTGAAAGTTTATTGTTGTCATTGTACGGTAGCTCATGGTCAAATGTTATATATCTAGACGAACTTGAGACAAATCATTCATTTATTTTTATTATTTTCATTATATATTAGCGTTTTTCAAGCAAAATGCGCCTGTGACGCCATGGGATTGATGTTCTAAAATCTGGCAGATATTCGCATGGAGTCTTCAACTAATGATGCAAAACCAGTTGTCCTGCAACTGACAGTTTTTCGGTTATCCCTTTAATGTTGTGATCCATGGGATTTAAAAGTTCAGATTGATAAAATAAGTCAAGTCGAATAATATTATAGTGCCCAAAAGCATATAGTATCAGAATATTATTTTTTAAAGTGTTGGGAGTTTGGGACTTTGGGACTGAGTAAACGTTGGGCGTACTAGCGCTCAGAAATGTTACCAAATGTTATCCAGCGTGGCCTCAGCATCTATTCTTCAGCATCCTAAGCAAGCACCACCAGACCATCGGCACCATCCGCCTCCCCCATCTCTATGTCATCGATATTTGGTGAGGTGATGTGGACTGTTTGCGCATACCATTCCCGCATTAGCAACTCAGCGTAGAGGCTGAAAAGCGTTGGAGACAGGGGGCACCCCTGCCTCACACCGACGGGCGTCTCAAAACTTTCGATTAGCAGGGACTTCCAATGCAGACGACCGTTGGCGTTGTAGTATAGATCTTCCAAGAGCATTACAACACCCGACGGGACACCGAGCATAGCCCCCCTTCCGAATCAGCATACGGCGGTTGACACTGCCAACAACTTTTTATAATCAACAAAGACTGCATGCAGGTCCCGCCCCCCATGAGACAGGCCCCAGTCACACACCCCAGAGTGTGGACAACACCACACGCACCACTTCTACTCACGAAACCAAACTGGGCTTCAGCCAGCAATGCGCAAAAGTCCCCAAAACAGCAGACCAAGTTCTCGAGATGAATAAAGAACTATTTGTTACAAGAGAAAGATATTCTCCTAAAGCTGTACAAATCACTTGTTGGGATTATATTGAGATCATATTTACAGAAATATGTTACTTTGCTGGAAAATGTTCAGAAAATATTTACAAAGATGATCTCAGGCTTACACCATCTTTCTTATGAGAAACGTCTAGAGAAGTTGAGGTTACTTCACTCGAAATAAGACGTATTCGTGGAGATATGATCGAGGTTTTCAAAATTATAAAAGAATTAGATGACATTGATCCTAGCACCTTTTGTAAATTCAGTGACAGTGTAACGCGTTGCCACCCTTTCCAGATTTACCAAGAGGGCTGTAAACTCAACAAAGGAAAGTTTTATCCCCCAAAGAGTAATTAATATATGGAAGAGTCTTCCAGCCGAAAATATATCTCTAAGCACTGTCAACGAGTTTAAGAGCCAAATTGACAAATTTCTGAGTCCTAATTTGGGAACTTATATACAAGCCAGGGAGCTGGCTCCATGCTCCGTCATCCTCCGCCTATCTACCATTGAGAAGTGGAGAATACAGGTAAATAACAGGTAAATAAATAGCGCTATAAAAATAAACGGCGTAGACTTGGCGTGTCTGTTGGCATGGAGGCGTAGAACTAGCTTTGGTTGGCATGCACAAAAACATCCATTTGTTTTTTTTGTGTGGAGTTTGCATACTTTTATTATCTTATTTATTCTTATTAGTTTGAATATTGTATGAACAGTGTATGAAAGTAATACATCGGCGTACCTTTGGCGTGGTTTTTACATGGAATGCACCCTGGTATAGTGGTTGACATAGCTACCTGCAGTGCCTGGCCTAATGTGTAGGTTGTAAGCACAGTATTGTGAACATGCCTGGCAGCATTACTATTATCAAAGTCAGGTATGATGGAACTTCGCGATGCTAAGAACATTTGTGGCCTTCAAAATCAAAAGATCCGCAGTGATCGATCTGTTTGCAATGATGATGCATGAGAAACTATTGTCTCCACTTGAACAATGTTACAGAAGTCCACCTAAATTACTACAAGTAAAATGGTTAAAACAGACAATGAAATATGCAAGTCCGGGCGATTCAATGTTGCAACAATTGCCCTAACTTCACGCGCCTGTCACTACACTTGAATATGATATACGAAAAGCAAAATCGCTCATAACCGAGGTGTATTATTGATGCAACGCAAGTATGCGTCAGTTGTAGCATTCTGTTTTTGACTATTTGGAGCTAGTTGAAAAAAAAGAAAAAAACTTTTGCAACAGATATTACCTCTCTGCAAAATTTCACAGTAATCCGCCATTCGGATTTTGAGATATGTCTGAAAAACCATCAAAAATATGACGCAAACACACGCACACACATTTTCACAGAAAGTGTGCACACACGGACATTTGTTTTGGGGGCATCCCTTTACTGCCCCACCCCCCGGAACCCATGGACACCTCAACATAGGGTACCCCTTAGGTGTCGCGACTCACTCATCCAAACCATTACCAAGGCAACCGTTGCTATGGTGATGGGCAATAGTGTTTATATGTCTAACAGCAAATCAACTGCAATATCTCATCGTTCTTCGGGGCGATGAGATAATAAAAAGGACAGGGATCAAGCAGATGATAGCTATTAACAGTACTACTCCGACAGTGACCGCCACTGAGATGAAGATAACCAAGTATCCCTCTCAGCTAGACATACGGACAGAGCCTTGGGAAGGCAACATCGATGTGGTTGAAGAAACCTCTTCAGTTATCGGGAGCGTTCTTTCATCTGTGTACGCGGTTCCCCCACCAGATACGAACACTTGTGGTTCGATCGAACTTGTCTCCATTCCATCGATACCTTTATCCACCAATACCGGTAACACGGTTATTTTGATAGCGTCACTTCCGTAAAAGTGACCGTCTCGTTGGTAAACTTCACATGTAATTGTCGTGTTGTTGTCCTCCTCAGACACGGGTCCAAAACTGAATATATCAGTACTGGACGAAGTCCTATCCTCTCCGATGAACCACCTGTAGGACGAGTCTTCTAACGACTGGTTCGTATGACAGGTCAAGTGCGATATATCGCCAACCGATAACGGTTCACCCGAAGTCACGACGTGAACTGGTTTGTAGGTTCCTCTTAGCGGAGTAATGGAGCACTGTGGTACATAAGGTAACCGACTCATCCTCTCAACGCACGTGAACGGTTGGTTGAAGTCGCTCTCTGTCAAGAGATGCTCGATTGCGAGAGAGATTTGCGCCGAGCCGTTCGACATCCCACGTAATGGCTGCCCATTTCGGAGCCATGTCAGATCGCTGCTCTGTTGGCTATGTTGACTCGTGCAGACTATCTGTATCCTGTATCCAGGCATCATCAAGACATTTTGAGGGAATAATTCGCACAACGGTGGAAGGAGTACCCGGAGCATCGCTGGCCTGAAGCAAGTTTGACGCTCCGACACAGAGAAGTACCCACATTGATATTGTTCCACGTACTCGGGTTGAACGTTACGGATATTTAGATATACTCCCCTACGGCGTGATCGCCGGTGATAAATAGTCGTCCTAACTGGGTACGACTGACTAGGTTTTCGGCCCTGATTTGAGGACCTTTACTAATAATGTTAACGTTATTTAACCACTGTAGGCCTACTGGTTCTGAAGTATTCTTTCTGACAGTGCAGTTTATCATAATGTCATTACCGACCATTACTGTTATGCTGCTAGGCCTCACGATAACGGATTCCGCCGCGTCCGATTTTATTACACAGTGTATGATCGCCAGTGGGACAGTGATACATATCATCGGCGCCATTTTGATGATACTTGAAGTAAAATAAAGTACTTTAAATACACGCGTCTATAATAAAATACGTGTTGTCGGAGTTTGATGTTACTTCAGATGACTTGCTAATCCTTTGTCAAAAAATACAGTAGCCTACATTCGTTTCTTCGCTAAAACAAACAGATATTTCAACCTTAGAAAACAAAACGAGATAGCACGAGATAGTTCGATATAGCCTTCAACAATAAATTACTCTCCATGAACCAGAATAAATAAATAAATAAATCACACATCAAATCAAGTACATCTTCATTAGTAAGTTCTCCGTGAAAGCACTGATATAGAAATAACTACGCACTGAATAGGATCCTTTGTTAATTAACTTGGTAGAACAAGTAGCCTACTAATATAGGCCTCGATATAATCCACAAAAGAGGCAATCTATTAATTTATTCCAAACGAAATTTCGATCCCCGATGAACCGCACTAGCCGATATTATATAGGCCTACAGCAACGGCCACGAACGGCTGATTGTGTCCGGTATCAGACTTTACGATGGTTGAGTAATAGTAACAACTGAAGAAGGTATTCAAGGAAAAATAGTCACGATTATTTACCTACGTTAACGTTAATTGAGCACATCTTTCGATGACGGCATACGAAAAGATTGTCAGATTGTGGTACCAATAATTGCAAACAAACAAATTCATGAATGGCTGGGAACTGCGAACAACGATATAAGAATGGAACCTGGCCAGAGGTATTATAACATCGAGGTATGTTTATAGGTCCATGCTTAATTAACCCTTTACACCATTTCTGGGTGGCATGCGACCCTACCTCTTCTCCTGGCCACCCAAAGCTCGAAACTGCCAGTAGATGCCTCACATTTCGAGCATCGGGAGGCAGGGGCACTGTGGCGTGACGACCCCGGGCTGTTGCGAACAAAAGGAACGGACTTGAGCCTCCTCTCGGCCATTGTCGCGCAAAATCCCCTTGCTCAATGTCAGCCATGGGTTGAAGGCTTATGGGCCTACTATCATCAAGCGATAAACAGTCTTATTTCCATGCTAGTACTGATATTATCTGTCTGTCTCTACTCTAGGTTAAATAATGTACCGGTACTGCTCGAAATTTGAACACTTAAAGAGATTAGAACACAATTTTCACTCGAACCACTCAACTACGCTACATGATTCATATAGCCTATAGTAATAGTTTTGCAATGTGGTAAAATTAACGAACATCATTAAATTGAAAAAGTAGCCGAAACAAATGTATTTCTTACCAGACAAAGCACAATTTTCGCGTGTATCGCGTGCACTAGCTATATTGATACCGTGATAGTTTCTTCATTTCGTTTGCCAGGGCGGGGTCCCCGACTGAATAATTTTGGGGAGGGGGCCGTAATGCATTTCGCCACCTTCAATATTTGGCCAGCAACCTTGATATATTTTTCACACTACAGCCATCCATGAGAATTTATGGGCAGAGTTTCTAGCAGAACGCAATTAAATTTTAGGAAACATTTCTGACATGATAGGTTAAGACCCAAAATTAAGATCGGGCATGAATAGCCAGTTTTTTCTCACGCTTCGCGAAGTAGCCTGGTGTTTGTCATATACTGCCACGTTTGCCACTTTCGTGAGCGCTTCAGAGAAGTCATGAACTGATTAAAGCGCTACATAAATTTGGTATAATATGATCAGAGTAGTGGGGGTGGTGGTGGTGATGATGATCGTGATGATGATCGTGATGTTGATTGTGATGATGATAGCGATGATGGTCGTGATGATGACCATGATGCTGATGATCATGATGATGATCATGATGATGATAATGGTGGTGATGGTGATGGTGGTGATGATCGTGATGATGATCGTGATGTTGATTGTGATGATGATAGCGATGATGGTCGTGATGATGACCATGATGCTG
>JAODUJ010147650.1:0-11039 GCA_027564615.1 Psolus chitonoides | reverse complement strand
GATGATATTTTTTTAAAGTTTGTATGCAAATTAGCATAATTATGAATAATTAGCTTCATTAGCTTATTATAATTGCATAGCCCAGGCCTGCACCGTACATAGGCTAGATCATTCTCATTACAAACTTCCACAAAGATTGTATATTCTGATTATGCAGTCTTATTCCTCAAATTATTTAGAACAAACTCATTTTTATCGACAAATGGCCTAACTATGAGCCAAATAAAAACGATATATATAGCGCTAACAAAACGCTAACGCCTACAGGCCTACATTACGCTAAACTAGGCTAGGCTGTACACTGCACTATGTACTACGCGAAGTGTAGACTCGTTAGGCTACGAATGGGCAACATGTCACGAGAATAATTCTTACCTTCTCACCGTTTCTTTGTTCTTTTTTCTCCTGCATGGGTATCGACTACGTGCTTTGATGTCTCAGCTATAATTAGGTTGTATTGTTAGCTTATGGATTGCTTTTTTTCGTCAAAAACAGCAGGGAAAAGAGTCAAAATATACGTCAATTGCAGTCTGGCGATTTCCGCGAATAATTTCTTCGGTAGTGTAGCCACTCTAACAAAACCACTCTCATTGGATTACACGCAGAAATTGCTCTGAAAACATGCGGGCGGGTATATCTTTAAACATTTTGATTAGAAATTATAAAAGGTCAAAGGTCAGTACTAATCGGACTAAATTTGACTAAATTCTGATATTTTTGCCGTCATTTTACCACTTTTTCAATTTTTAAACATCATACCCCCAAATAAAACTGCAGAATATGGTTTATTATTACGTTTTCTTGATATTTAGAGTGGTATCATAGGCTAGAATCCTCTCAATTTTGTTTTTGACACTGTTGAAAAAGTCATGTTTTAATTGACCATGCTGCGGTGGATCGGGGATTTAAAGGTTAAGATCCTAGTGGTGGTCGGCAGACCCGAGTGGTGGTTGGGGCCGACCACCCTAGGTACATCCTTGTATGTAACCCGAATGCTGTTGTGCCCATTTATACACTTGGATGGAGAGAGATAACTGAGGCAAAGTGTCTTGCCTAAGGACACAACATAGGAGCTGAGCAGGCTCTCAGAGGCTCTGAGTTCACAGTCCTTGGTGCTGAAGTCTGGAGTTGTAACTACTCCCATTGGCATATGAACCGGGTGGGGAAGTGGGGGCCCAGTCCTCGCAGGTGCAAACCTGTGGGGCCCCCACAGGTATGATGTTGATCGTTTGTTGGTTACAATACTTACTAATTTTGGGAGGTTATAATACATTAAAAATTGTGAACTATAGCACCATTTTGCATCTTGATAGTTTGATCTGCGGAAATAATTGCGTGCCTTAGTATAAATTCTGCTCTTCGTGATGTCAATTTTGCCAAATGTGCAGTTTGAACCTCGAAAATGATACATGACGAGCACAATTTTTGCACTTGCTGCGCTTCAAAATTCAGCACCCTACCCCCTCACCTCATCGAAAGGTCTACGTACCTGTTCGTACTACTCACTGACAAAATTTCCACCCCCTCAGGTTCGAAAACCCTCCTACGCCTATGACTACTCGGCCATCACATCCCCAATGGACCATACTATGAAAACATCAATCAAGGTGAATAACAGCCACATTGCTACCAAAATTCTCTAATAAATATTGAGTTTCTAAGAGAATACAATACTAATAATTTGTTTGCTCACCCCATTCTGTTTAAATAACTGTGCAATACCGCCGGTGAGGGCCTTGACTGCTTTACTCTTCTGCTCCATCATCTTAGGAAGATTCAGTTTTAGGTCTCCGACTGGATGAAAGAACCGTCAAAGAAAACATGACAGAATATACGACACCTGTATGATTCACGACTGACAAAGCTATGATCAGTAAACTTGCCAATCTGGAAGGAGTATTCAATATTGAGACAGGAGGGGGGTAATGTTCACGAACCAGAGCACCAATGGTGCGGTGCAGAGCTCATACCATACATAGTACTTAATTGCAACATGCAGAACAATGACCTTTTTTTTATCCAAGAATCAATGTGTTCGAATATCATCAAAATCCATTATACTATGTCATCTTACGGAGATTCAGTTTCAGGTCTCCGACTAGATGAAAAACCATCAAAGAAAACATGACAGAATATAGGACACCTGTATGATTCATGACTGCCAAAGCTATAATCAGTAAACTCGCCAATATGGGAGGAGTTCTCAATATTGGAAATTCTTTTTAAATGAATAAACTTGTATACATTCAAAAGTCAAAATTTGTGCGATGTTCGGAATATGAAAATGATTTTAAAGCATTTGGTAAATTAAATGTCAGGTTCGTTGAGTTTGAAGATTTTGGCAGGTGGGATTTTGCAACATTTCAGTTTTCTTACTCCCATTTTGATCAACTCCCACTTTTTACTTTTAGTTGTGTTGGGAAAAATGATGGATTCAAGTGTGCTTCTGTTGAAGCATCTATGCATCACACACATATAAAGTAAGTAATGAGGTATTATCCAGTGTTTAAATTTTGTCATTTTCATAAGGTCACTGAATTCCTTTACTACTCATGATTTTTCAAAAATATTCTTCAAGGAATCTTCAATGTTTGCTCCAAGTTTACTGCATACTTCAATATGATTTGGCCATGGACTAATTGAAAACTGATTGGGAGAGTTTGGTGCAGAAAAGAGGGAGATTTGGCTGTAAGGCCTTCATAGCAATCTGGCAACCCTGGTCTTACCATCTATTCCTCTCTTTGCCAGGTCACCGGAGTGGGCCAGGTGGTATAAATGTGAGTTATTGAGCAAAGCCTTAGACGGGATGCATCCGACATTGAGACAGGTCCCACCTAGAGTTGGCTCTTTCTCCACGCATACAGTCTGCAAAAGAATAAACACGTGATTAAACAAGGCAAGCCAAATGCAGAGAAAATTAATAGGGAAAATCCCCATAGCTTACCTGGTTTGGGGGTTTACAAGCTGTACGTAAGCTACTGGTCTAAAAATTACCACTCTGATCTACCATAGCCGTGTCCTATAGCTTTTGCCAATCCCTCCTCCCTGGTGCCTCTACTATTCCAAACTTTGTAGTCTGGTAAGTTAAATGCTGGAATTTGAGGAAATTGCAGTGTTCCGCCTGTCACAGAATTGGTTTCAAGTTATGTGGCCATCGGGCTACAAAAACTTTGCCACCTTGCTCTAAAAGGTCCATGCACCATTTATGAGGTGCAAACAGAGACAGAAGACAGCAATAAAAAGTTGACACTTACTTTCATTCCCAGTTGAGCAGCTTTAATTGCTGCTACGTAGCCCCCAGGTCCGGAGCCAATCACTACCAGGTCATGCTCTGCCGCCTCTGAAAACTGCCGCCTCTGGATAGCAGCCACAGCTCCATTGTGTCTATAAATCTGAAGAAACAAGAGCCAAGGGCTTCGTGATTCCTTGCTTTTAAATTTGAAACCGGATTTTGTTTGACCTCTGTTGACCTCCGACCTCAATCGTAAACAACAGTTTTCAATTCATGTCCTAAGATGAGCACACTCACCGAGTTACAGTGGCTAAGTTTTCACTATTCGACCTCTGCTGACCTCAGATGACCTTCTATCTCAACCAAAAACAACGGGGTCTATGTACTAATTATGATGAACACACATACAAAGTATAAGCTCAATCAAAGTTTTCCCTATCAAATTACAGTGGTTACAGGATTTTCCACTGTTTGACCTCTGTTGACCTCAGATGACCTTCGAACTCAAAAACTTCGAAAACCAAAACAATAGGGACCATAAATAACTATGATGAACATATGAACCAAGTATGAGCTCAATTGTAGCTTGCCCTAATTCCTGGTAGTAACGAGGTTTTAACTATTTGACCTCTGTTAACCTCCTGGGACCTTTGACCTCAACCCAGTCAAATAGGGACCATGTACTAGCTATGATGAACACACATACCAAGTACAAGCTCAATTGAAGTTTCCCCTATCGAGTTATGATTACAAGGTTTTCAGTGTTTGACCTCTGTTAACCTCATATGACCTCTGACCTAAACCATTAATTTATGATCATGTACTAACCATGATGAACTCTACAAAACATACCGGGTTTGGGTATTTACGAGCACCATACTCACCTTCTCAAGGTACATTATGTATGAGCTCAATGATGTTTGCCTTATCAAGTTATAGTGTTTACAAAGTTTTCACGGTGTTTGACCTCTATTGACCTCGGATGACCTTTAACCTCCACCAAAAACAATAGAGATCACAAACTAACTATGATGAACACACATACCTTGAGTATGAGCTCCATTGAAGCTTGCCCTATCAAGCTATGGTTTCTGATGCAGCTTGTAGCTGTGTAACTTCCTATAGCAGTCCACAGTGGGACTACGCTGGAAGTGTGGGATTCTCACAAGTCCCATGGTCCGAGGCGTTAGAGGTACGCTGCCTTGTTTACAAGGTTTTCAGTGTTCGACCTCTGTTGACCTCAAATGACCTTTTACCTCTATCAAAACAATAGGGACCATGTACTCACTATGGTCTTTCACCACCCAAGTATGCAAAGGATCTGACCTTGCATCATTCAGTTATGTTTACAAGCAGTGTCACACATGCGAGCAAACCCACCCACACAAGCGTGACTGAATATATTCCTTTTGCCTCTGTCAAGGAATCCAAAATTCATAGAGACATCTTTAAAGCCATTCTCATCATTCACAATGGGGATCACATACTTATAATGGGGAATATACATACCAAACATGAACTTGGTCTGACCAGAATTTTCCATCTTACGACTCCGAGATAGCTGGCTCTCATAATAACATCTAGGCCCTATAGACTATGAACCTATTACATAATTGCTTCCACTCTTAGTATTGACCACCATCTGTAAGATCACTGTACAGGTAACTACAATCTACATGTACAATTGGCCAAATGTGGGTCAAATCAGGGGGAATGATACACCAAAACTTACCTGGTTTGGGTAATTACATGCCTAGGTTTACCTTTTTTCCTTTACAATGTACTACCACCTGATCCCTCTAAATCAGAACTTTGGACACCATCCCCATAGAACTGTAGCTTGTACAAACTGGAAGTCATGCGATATAAATACACCAAGTTTCATGTATATAAACCATCTCTAGTAATTTTACTTCAAATGGCCCCTGATGACCTCCAAATGACCTTCAATTTTGGCACCAAATGTTGACCATATGAACCAAGTTTCATGTAAATCCAGCAATCTTTTTTTCCCCAATTGTGTAAATTTCACTGAAAATACATATTCAATCTAATAGAAGTGTTCTCTGTCCTTCACCTCTGTTGACCTCTCACAAAAACAATAGGGATCATGTACTCATTGTGAGGAACACACGTACCAAGTATGAACTTGATCCGACCAGGCATGGTCAACTTGGCGTGTTTACAAGCAAAGGGTACCAAAAATACCTAAATTACATAAAATTTTAATTTTAACCAAAAATGCGCTCTGACCTCCTCCAAAACCAATAAAATCACTGTACTAATTATGAGAAACATGCACACCAAATTTGAACTTGGTAGAGTGTTCACAAGGTTTTCAGTCTTTGACCTCAGATGACCTCCCCAAAAACAATAGAGAACATGGGGAACACACATACCAAGTATAAACAGGATCCAACTAGTTATGGTCGACTCAGCATGTTTAACAAGGGGGGAAATTCGAAAAAATACCTCACTTTCCAAAAATATCCTATTTCAACCAAAAATGTACTCAAACTTCCACCAAAATCAATGGGGTCCCTGTACCTATTATTAGGAACCTATAAGTTTGAACTTGATCTGACTAGGCATTGTTGACTTAGACTGTTCACAATGTTTTCAGTGTTTGAACTTGATCCACACAGGTTGGTCGACGATGTGTTTACAAGATAAAAGTTCCAAAAATACCTAAATTTCACCTTTTTTTCATAATGTTTTCAACCAACGAGAACGCAACTGTCGTTGTGATTCCTTGCCCTTTTTTTATTATTACGAATGTTGTTAAAAATGTTGATAACTAGAAAAGGATACACATTTTTGCACCACTCTGTGGTTGCATTGAACAATTGGCAACATCAGTGTTGGGATGTAATGATTAGGTTTGCAACACTGAGTTGTCAAAATCTAACATTGATTGCATGGCCATAATAATTCTAATTTTTATCCACGGTCAAGGTAGCCCACACCATAGCTCCGCAAACTTTTCAGGTACTGGCCCAATTCAGAGTCCAAGTAACTAGCTCACGCCCCAGGCCCACATGAAACCAACTGATGCAAACACCAAATCCAGTGTTCCGCGGCCCTCTGAATTTTTCTTGCGGTCCAATTTTGGGCCGCGGCTCATGGTTTGCGGACCGTCGGTCTAAAGTGTTAAAGCCTGAATCTGAATTTGGAAAAAATTGTAAATTTACTAGAATAACTACTCGGATCTTGGTACCAAAGATGATCGCAACAAGCAGACACTCCTCCTTAGTGTTAGGGGCCGACACAATTTTTTGTTGTTGTGTACTCGTGACCTTGTAAATGCGATCACTGCGATTAATCAAAGTAAATTAGGCGACGTCATTCATACCTTATTAAAGTGATGCAATGATATATTTCGACTGTGCCTTCATTGAAATGTTCTTTCTGCTTCTTTATCCTTCGATCATGCAAACATTTTTGAGAGTTTACCAATTTCTGTCATTTTCTTTAAAAAGAAAAACGATGGCCCCTCATGCGTAATTGAGAAATCGCTGCTCAGCGAATAAGCGTGATTCACTCGCTGCTATTATTTGCGATCCTGATTACTAGCGAGTACTTGATTACAACTCCTAGCACTACTTCACTTATTCTAACACATCTGCTGAATAGGTAAGTACTAAGCTGATTCTCCTGGCATTGCAAAGAAAAAACTAATTTAATTAATGAATAATGAGTGCATGTTAAAATTTTAATGTAAACCAACATTTTGAAGCGCTTTCTTGATTAATAACTTGGCAACTATGCACAGCTATAGATTCAGTAGAATCAGATCAGGCACAAATTCCCTTCTCATTCATGTGTCCCGAGCACCAAGAAAAATGCCAGCAGTTTGCAATGAAATGTACTCGAATTTGTACCAAAATTCCATATCCTCCTTAGTTAGATAGCTTGCTCTATTTCAGTACACAAGGTAAATATGTGTTTGATTTTATAATTACGGGTTCAGGAAGCCACCTAAGGCTCATCGAGGAACCCTGAACATGTGATCATGGATGAACACTGGCGGAAGCTTGCAGAAGCTCGAACAGTGTTCAGAGGGTAAAGAGGCAGGCGTGTAACCATACAATCCATCCTGCTCCTGGGACCTCCATTTAACGCCCCCATCTGACAGACAGGAGTGAAACTTTCAGCCTTTAGCCACTTTCCTGAAGGCTGAAATTGGTGGTAGCAACCTGTCCGTCACCGCTGCCCTGCAGTCGTGACGGAACATCCATTGATCCTAAGAACCCTGAAGTTGATTGCTTCCCTCTACAATGAAATGAAACTAGAAATTGCGAGACCATTAACAACTACAGAACAGCTTTTGACAAGCCAGTCACAGGGTGGGATCGAAACCGGGACTCTGCGGTGAAAGCGCTCACTCATACCACAATACCCAGCTACCACAACATGTTTGGTATGGTACCCTTAGTTGGTCCCATAATTGGTCATGAAGGTCTGCCCAAACATTTAAAATCTCGAATGGTGCTCATATTTAGAAGAAAAGCTGTTGACACATTTGTTTGGTTGCCCTGAGAAAAATATTTTATTATGAGTAAATTGTCAGTTATCTTATTAAATAGTTTTATTCCCAATTTTAAGATGGTAGCGTAGTGCAGTGGATCGAGTGGCTGCTTGTACTATAGAGGCCCAGGTTCGAATCCAACTTGTGCCTTGATACTGGCTCATCAAAACCTGTATTGCAGTTAGTTGTTGATGGCCTTGCAATTCTGGTTTCGTTGTAGTGGGCAGCAATTAAAGCTGGGTAATTATGTTCATTTGATATGTTTCGGCATGGCTGTTTGACAGGGGTGATGGACAAGTTGCTGCCACTTTAGTATTTAGGAAAGTGGCTAAAGGCTGATAGTTTCACCCATGTCCGGCGGAGTGGGACGTTAAATGGCGGTCCCGGGAGCAGGATGGATTTGTAATAGTTCTACTACTGCCTTGTTATGGTACTCTCTGAACACTATTCAAGAAGAGAAGGAGAGCCAATTATCCATGATCACATAGCATCAAGGCTCATTGATGAGCCATAGTTGGCTTCATGAATTGATAGAATTTTCAACTCCTTCTGGCCCAGATAAGGGTTTCAAAACCCTTTGTGACCACAAAGGATTTTGATGGTGATAGGAGCTAAATAATACATTCTCCAAATCCTACAAAAGCAATTAAAAACTCACCCATTTCTGATTGCTCTGTTTAAAATCTGCTCTGGGATAGAATGTATAACTATTGGGTATTGTTTCTTGCATTTTGAGATCTGAAGCCTTCTTTGAACCTCTGCAGTTCTCCTAACTTCTAACCCAATTACTCACAGATGTTTTCTTGGTTCTCTTGCATTTCCCTGCTTGGTGTATTATAGCTAACCTGTGACCCGTCCCTTCTTTTTATGTAGGATTCGAGGAAAAACACCATTTTTAACAATGAAAAACATGTTGACATACACCTAAAAGTATGATTACCCAAGATTTTGAAAGTGCTGTTTACGGAAATTGTGCGTGAATGCTTATAAAAGCACTCACTAATAGTAAAAATTCTCACTGACAAGACTTTTCAGCGCTATGTTGAATGCATACTTTTTGTTTAGCTATCGGGTGATTGATAGCCTGGGTTAAAGGGAGTATCTGTGTTCATTTTCTCACAGAAATGTTAGTACAAAATGCACAAATGCTGTTCTAATACCATACCCAAAGTTGCAAATATTAGAACGTTTGGAAGAAATCCTAATAATTGTCAGGTTTTTTGGTTTGTTTTTTCGATTTGTTTAGTTTGGCCCTTGACCCGTGTCCAGTTCGTTGTCATGTAAAAAGCACACACACACAAATTTGTCGCCGTCAAGTTCTACATCGTCAGTCCTAGTCAGTCACAAATTGGGGAAGGCATGAGGAGAAACTTCGCAAAGGCAATTTTGTCATAAATTACTTATGAAACATATAGTAGGATATCCATTTTGAGATGAGAAGAATGTTTCCTGGCACCCAAACACAGACACTCGCTCTTAAGTATGACATGGTTCTCAGCCACTCTGGGAATCCTCGAAAACCGTGAAAATGAATTTACATTTTTCCAGTCGGGGAATGTTCAGGGAATTTGATGAATACAACAAATATCAGGGAAGAATCAGGGAATTTTTCCTGTGAACATGGGACTAGTCATCTTTGGTATGACCCGGCCCCGAGTCAAACCCGAGGCCTCCTGGCCGCAAGGCCGATGCTCTAACCCAGTGGTTCTTAATGTTTATCGTCCTAGTCCCCCTTTCCAATCAGCCACCCTACCCCACCAACCAGTGGTGCAACCAGGGGCAGAGTGTCCCCGCACAATAAAAAATTGGGGACGAAATGGGGACGATGGCAAAGAAAATTGTTTTCATTCTTCACTGTTGAACCATAAAATGGGGATGGAAATGTTGTTTTTTTCCCATGAAAGGGAGACAGGAATTCTGTTTGCCCCCTCACACCACGAAGGCTGGCTACGCCCCTGCCACTAACGACTCAAATAACCAAGGTAATATTTTGCCAACATATGCTATGAGCGCTGGTGAAGGGAAGTGACACTATCTACTGCTCATCGGACTCATCATGTAGCTGTATAGCGCCCTCTACTTTTAGGTTTTTTTCTCAGGGAAATATCGAGGAAGAATTAATTGTTTTCAACAATTGCTGGGAACCCTGTATAACCATTTTATTGAATAAAATAATGAGCAAGACATTTCCACGAATGCTTTTCTCTCGAAACCTACATATATATGGAATGTTTTCCAAGTTATTACCTGCCTTTTATATATTCTTGCCACTTTATGGTGGGAGCTAGGTGGTAAACGTGATATAGATTTGACAGGGTGGATTGCAGTCGAGAGGTCGGCCACTATATTGTTGATCTTGATATAAAAATTGTATAGTGTATGTGCAAAGCAGGTGTATTTGGCTTGTGCCTGGTTTTTAATTACAGCTGAAATTTGGTTTTTCCCTCTTATTCAATGGAGTAGATTGGGTCGGATGTAGGTAAGAAGTAGTAAGAGTGAAAGCAAATTATAGACACGTGTTTTAAATTTCTGATAATAGTTTTAAGTTCATTTGAAATATTTACAGTATTGAAGAACATTACCAAATATGTTCTCTATGCTTGAAAATTGTAGAAGTATAGCATTGTAGATGGAATTCTGTATTTATGGAAATTCAAATATTGTTCAGTTTTAACAAAGGTCATTTCCACCTGAAAATCTGCATCTTGGAATGGTTCAAATATATTTAGAATGATTCAATTAATATCAGATTTTGTGATAAAAAAAAATTGAACATTTGGATGAAGTTTCTATAGCTTGCATTTCCCAAGTACACTGTTTTATTCTGCAAAATGGCTCTCCCCCTCCTCCCAATGCCCTTCAAAATGTTATCATCCAAATTTTTAAACCTTTACAGGCTTCTCGTACAGTCACAACGACTTACGGGATCTTCTCGAACTGACCGCTCCCAACTCCCCACAAATGAGTGGTAAGATCTCGATAGTAGTCATTGTTTATGGTTGTCCGTTTCTTTGCTCACTATTTCAGTCTCTTTCTGTGAGAGGGTTAATTTCTGTAGTACTTTTCTTGCTTTCCCCTGTGATAAACATGCTTTATTTTCTTGTGGAGTCATTCCTTTGGTGACTTTTGTGTTTAAATGGATTTTATGTCATAATTGTGCTTCTATCAAGTTTGTGCTGATTACCGTAAAGGTTCTAATGATCGCCCTGGGCGTTTATTGGGACACCCCCCCGACCAAAGTTAGGGGGTGGGCTTTCATTAGGGCACAATTCCCAAATT
>JAODUJ010147539.1:0-11041 GCA_027564615.1 Psolus chitonoides | reverse complement strand
GGGTTTGAATCCAGGTCTTCAAACTGAGTATAATGGTAGCAGACTGCATCGACTAGTGGTTAGAGCATCCGTTTAGCTGTTGGGGGGGTCTAGGTTCGAATGCAGGTCTTCAAACTGAGTATAATGGTAGCAGACTGCAACACCTAGGGGTTAGAGCATCCGTCTAGCTGTTGGAAGGTCTGTGTTCGAATCCAGGTCTTCAAACTAAGTGTGTGTAGGTCTATCCGACTGCATGACCTAGTAGTTAGAGCATCCGTCTAGCGGTTGGGAGGTCTTAGTTCGAATCCAGGCCGAGACCTAAAGTTGGCACTACTGTCTCTTGCGTGGTGCTCAGAGTGCAATTGTGCCAGGACAAATGTAGGAATGGAAGAGTGAACAAATGTTAGCAAAATAATGGAATTTAAAACATAATCCTGTGCTCACCTGATTGACTTCATAGGATAGAAATAATCCAACTATCAGTACGATCACCTTATCGGTGTACGTTAAGAAAATAGGGATGATGTCATCACCATGGGAACAGCTTGTGACGTAGTTCTCTGTCACGTGGTTTGCGTTTGTTGCATCAATCTATAAGGTAATAAATAAACTGAAGATTAATAACGTCGAAAAACTCGAAATACAGTCATGTTATTCTAATAGTAAACATGCAAATATTAATCTACAGTGAAGTTCGATCGCTGACATAATGATACAGTACCGGTATGTAAATGATAGTCGAGTATAGTAAGTTATGAGAAACGGTGACATAAAATCCCCCAGGCCGCCAGACGGACATGTTTTCCTACTGCACCGGTCAGGCTAGTAGCGAGAGATTTTCCATGGAGGGGGGTTATCGTTTATGGGACCTGGGGGAGGCGAAAAAATGTAATTTACAGGTCCTTAGATGCAAAATGGTGCAATATATTTGTTTCTCCAAAGAAACTGGTGACTTTTTCGCATTGTTTTTTCTTCTCGCGCTCAAATATTTTTGCACTTGGGTCATGGGGGAAGGGGGGGGGGGGGTTCAACCCCCAGAATCCCCCTCTTCGTGGCTATGCCACTAGTACCGGTTCAGAAAATATCTTTGCAGATTCAAAACTCCGAAGAAGGTTAAAATAACCAGAGACCCACAGGCTTTGTCATTCCTTGGCAAGAAATAAATTACCTCCATTCCTTTTGTTATTCTTTTTATTTGCAGAGGGAAAACCATGCTGAGAAGTATTAAGCAAACCACGTCAGTTAGCAGACAGGTCGCAATGGTAGCGTATACCCGCAACGTGTAAGACGTCTGCAAGAGAAAAAAAACAGAGAAAAAATTACATACAGGGTTTGTTTCAACTACAAAACCATTTTCGAAGCACAAATTGTCACAAGCATAACACCAGAAATTTATGATTGATTAGAACTTGACGAAATATCACTGGAATGAGGTTCAAGGGTTTCTCTCAGTATTTTCTAAATACTGCTGTAATATGAAAACGATAACTTTAGGTTCAATCTGTTAGAGAAATTGTACAATAGGTACTATGTATTTTTAGAACGTAAACGAGAATACACGGTTTTTGAAGCCAGTAACGTTTTTGACTACAGCGAAAGACATTAACGTGAGAACTATTTTTGTGCCCGGCCGACAAAATTGAATTCGACTCCTAATCTCTCTTCTACACAGTATTTTGAGAATATACAAAGATCATTAGACGTTATTATACTGGAAATACTTTGGGAATATGTATAAAGAAATACAAAACTCGACCGTTTTTTCACGAGCAAACCTATTAAACACTGTGTGTGATTTGCTGAAAACGTGTTCAAATATTTATTATGACTGACTAATCGTATCGCCTCAATATGAGTTCAAAATATAAGGCGTATAGGCTATACCTTTCGAAAGAAGACTCCCCAGAAGAAACCCATGAACAATAATGCCACAAACGAGTAGGCCTACTCCATGCTAACAACAACAAATAATTCAGATCATCACATGAGATATTTCTTAACGAAAATAACTATGGCGATGACGAGGAGCTTGATGACGATGAGGTTGAAGACGATAACGATG
The DNA here is from genome assembly GCA_027564615.1 of Psolus chitonoides. NCBI lineage: Eukaryota > Metazoa > Echinodermata > Holothuroidea > Dendrochirotida > Psolidae > Psolus > Psolus chitonoides. Next base: position 9,000 of record JAODUJ010147539.1, on the reverse strand, counting down.
ATATTATATATGATTGCCGAAAGTTTTTTATTTCCTTTTAAGGCATCCACTATCGCTTGAAGCCAAAATCTGGGTTTATTTTCGCATCGTTTTGTCATCACAAAATGCACGCCTGGTGTTATATCTTACATCTTATCAAAAATATAGAGGGCGCTTACATGAGAACATCCAATTTACCGGTCTAGTGAATTATTATTCAATTTCACCTTGGAGAGGACGGACGCTGATCGGCACCTCTCTCTGGTAAAGCAGAGGATAATGCACTCTTATATTGGTATTGCATCAAACTGATGTGCGTAGCATGCCGGTTGAAGGTATAATTATATTTTGATCGATATAATCCCGATCAAATATCATCTTACAGGTAAGTCACATTCAATTTTAAGATTATAACATTGACTGGAGTCACACAAAATAACGAAACTCGAGTTCTGTTCAGGATTGCCAACAAGCCTTATTGCCAAATCTTTTAAAAAGCTGTAATATTTATATAGGCGGCCGACATAATCTGCAATTTCAGGCCTATTTCTTCACAAATTCGACAACTTATTAGAAGAAACTTCCGTGGGGTATTTTTTCATAACTTACAAGACAAGCACAGGCTATAGTAATATCTCCGTTTTGTAAAAGAAAAGTATTTTTGAGTACCCAAACACAGATTTGTGTGAAGTTTTAGGTCGGAAACTCACCGTTTGTCCTGCGAATGTCGTGGCTTTGTAAATCAGCCACATTTTACCAACTAAAGTAGAAACACCGAGGATAACTCCGATGGATGACAACCATCCATGGATCTGGTGGAGGAACAGAAATATAATTATTACTGATTTACAGTATATCAATTTATCCAATAATATAAACTGATGAGGGGGCTTGTTGGCCGAGTGGGTCGTGAATTCGGTGCCTCTTATAGTCAGTTTTTACGTTATGTTCTTGTGCAAGGCACGTCGTAGGCAAGAAACGTCTTAGACAAGACACTTTACCTCCATTTCGTCTCTATACTCAAGTGTAACATAGGTACAAGGTATTCCATTTATTTTAACGGTGACTTTCTGGGTTAGTACCGTCCTGATTTGATAACCTTTTAGACCATGTTTGAGTCGCATATGCCCTTACCTCTTCCCCTGGCCACGCATAGCTCGGTACTGCAAGCAAATTTCAAGCATCGGGATGCAGGGACACTGGCGTGACGACCCCGGGCTGTTGCGAACAAAAGTAACGGACTTAAGCCTCCTCTCGGCCATTGTCGCGCAAATCCCCCCTGCCTAATGTCAGCCACGGGTTAAAGATAGTAACCATGAAAACACGTCATGTGCTTTGCAGAGATGTGTTGGCAGGCGACCGTCCACAGTATGTCTGAGTCGCATGTGACCCTACCTCTTCCCCTGACCACGCATAGCTCGAAACTGCCAGTAGATGCCTCAAATGTCGAGCATCAGGATGCTGGGGCACTGTGGCGTGACGTCCCCGGGCTGTTGCGAACAAAAAGAACGGACTTACGCCTCCTCTCGGCCATTGTCGCGCAAATCCCCTTCTGCCATGCATGGGTTAACGACTTGATAGCTGCCGGCTATACCGAACCGTCGGTCTCGCGAAGATCACACTGAGCCTGTCTCCACTGTGCAAAAAATACATTCGTGAATGAACTAACATATTCAGTGGCGGAACTAGAAGTGAACTTCAGAGAGGGGCGAATTATGTGAGCATGTGCTCAAATACAATTTCAGGACCAATTCAGGATGACATGAAAATTATACATCGGGGCGATTGCACCCTGTGTCCCCCACCCCAGCTCCACTCATGATATTCTACCATCACCACTTACCAACTTTATTAAAAAGTATGCTTACCTTGCACAATAAAGCTTGTTGTTGGTCTGATAGTGATTGAAGAAGTTCGGACTTGGTAAAAATAACAGAGAGGAATACTACCAAAGAACTGAAGATGATCAACAAATCCAGTCCGGATGTTTTCGCTGAGAATCCTCTGTATAAAGTCGAGAAAAAAATCATAATAATGACTACAATTAAGCACAAACAAACCATTATTGTCGGTAACAAACCATACCAGTAATTTATTGCCAAAATATATATACAATGAGAGAACAGCCACTGTTTGCACCAAGCCATGTTAGTTAAAGGAAATCCACGAGTATGAGTGTTGCCCCCAATTGCCATCCCACCAATACTCCAAACAACACTACTGATGTGTGATAGAGAATTCAAAATAACTCTCATCTTTATTTTGAATGCATTGATGCCATTCTGTAAAGAACAGGACTGTCTAACTAACATGAGCCCGTCCTAATTAACATCAATTCTTGTTGGTCCAAAAGAATGAAACAACTCGATATAAAATCTTGTATTTCATTTACAGATTTTAGGAACAAACTCAAAACTCATCCCTTCCACATTACTTTTCAGTGTATTTGAGGAGGGGGAGGGGTGTTGCCTGCACAGCGCCACTGGTTATAGTGTCTCTATGAAGACTAGTTGAGTGAGCACTACTTTTTAATATTGATTCTTCGCTCAAATATCAAATTTTCAAAAACTGCAACATTCATAACTTTTCCAAGCAGCAACATTTTTGGAAAAAAGACCTTTTCTGTTTGACGATATTGAATGATCTCATTGAAAATGGTTACTTTACTCTCCTTGGATGGATGCACATTAACTGAGCTACTTTAAATGTAGACGATTATTCCTAGCTACAGAGCCAAGATGAATCATTTGGAATGGTGCCTAAGAATTTTACCGGTCAGGAAGTCAATTATAGCTCATCAAGGAACCCTGATACCATGTGATCATGGATGAACACCGGCGAAGGCTCGCCTTCTCTTCTCGAATAGTGTTCAGAGAGTAACAAGGCAGGCGTGTAACTATTACAAGCTCATCCGGCTCCCGGGACGGCCATTTAACGTCCCCATCCGGCGGACGAGTGAAACTCTCATCCTTCAGCCACTTTCCTAAATACTGATAGCGGTGGTATCGACCTGTCCGTCACCACTGTAAAACAGCCGTGCTGAAACATATCCAATGAACCAAATTACCCAGAAATTATTTGCTTCCCACTACAACAAAATCAGAAAATTGCAAGGCCATCAATAGCTGCAATGCAGCTTTTCACAAGCAAGTATCAAGGTATGAGTTGGAATTGAACCTGGGCCTCCACAGTGCAAGCAATCACTCATGCCACCGCATCACGCCTCTACCGTCGGTTGCAATGCTTTGAAGCGTACGAGAGTGTAACACTGCTTAGCTGCCAGCTGGAGAAGGCAGATAAAAGATTTGGATTCAGAATTCTACGGTTCAGGAAGCCATTATGGCTCATGGAGGAACACTGAAGGTATATGATCATGGAACACTGAAGCTACGTGATCATGGATGAACACAGGCGTTAACCTTCTCCTTTCGAACAGTGTTCAGAGAGTAACGAGGCAGGCGTGTAACTGTCACAATCCCATCCTGCTCTCGAGACTGATATTTTACGTCCTCATCCAACGGACGTCAGTGAAAATTAAGTAAGAATTGGACACTTTTTTTGTCAATTTCTCTTGGATAATTTATAGCTGATACAAGAAGAGTAAAAACAGTTACGTACATTAGGATTTGCTCACCTCCTACGCAGAATAACGATTACACAAGCCAACAGGAGGAGTATTCCACAAGCCGAAGCCGACGCCAGTATAACATGTGCGCGGGTTGATAACAATACTTCATTTTGGTCTATGGTGATTCGCGATTCCGTAGTACCGTCATTCGTAATTTCACCGCCTGTGGAATTGACAGTATTAATTAATTAAATTTTTCCAAATTTAACAAATTGATATCTTGTAAAATAAATTATTGAGAGAAGTCAAAGACCTTAAAATACCTAGAACCTTTTGTTGCGGACTGCAAGAAAGATGTCCTGTCACGAAATGGGCAAGCTTGGACATTAAGGAATAAACTACATCCATCTTGACAATCTGACATCTCAAAGTCCATCAAATTAGCCTTTTAGAGCCTGTGTTGGGAGTATTTTGCTGTATGGAGCAGAAACACGGACTATGAAGGAATTGCAAGATCGGCTAGAATGGTACTTAAACCAGATTCCTTATGAGAGTACAGAATATCTACTGTCGGGAACACAAAACCAAGGCCCAGACCTATTGGGATTTACCACCTACATCCAACACTGTCGCGCAACGTAGAGCACGCTTCGCCGGCTATTGTTTCCATGCAAAGGACCAGGTAATTTCTGACGTTATCAACTTGAAACTGCTCCGCTCTAGCAGAGGAAACAAGACCTCTCAACTATATTGACGTCATCGCAAGGGGCAAGCGATGTCTCTCTTCAAATCCTTTACCTATTGTGGTCTCAACCAGTGACTCGAAACCTAACGAGGAGGGAGGGGTGCAGATCCAAGATTTTCCAAAGAGAGGAGGTAGTAGAGAGGGGTCTGAAACAATAAGGAATATATCTCGCCCCATCTCTTGCATAAATCAATTCACATCAGTGTAATAGCGAAATAATCGGATCATAAGTCGATTTGGAGCCGTCTCATTGTAAGTCTGTAAAAAAGTTGGAATTTCAAAAGAGAGATTCACCTCCCCTCCCGCCCCTCACCCCCAGTAGCGTAGTGAATGGGGACCAGGGGAAGGCAGTTTCCCCGGGCGCCGGGCTATATGGGACGCCAAAATGTGGGTCAGCCCCATATATACTCATTTTTTACTGTACCAAATTTTTTGAAAATGTTGACAGGGGCGCCAAAAGCGAAGTTTTCCCCCGGGCGCTGCTATTTCTCACTACGCCCCCCCCCTCCCCTTTAAGAACCCCGTGGATCCGCTTCTGCAGACAAACCTGGCCAAATAATCCGGTCAATCCATCTCATCTCGTCTGTCTGTGAATTGTAGACAGCGATTGGAACGTGGAAGAAATCTGAAAAGAATAGAGCAAACAGTCCGTCAGACTCAGTCACATAGGACCTATAAGCAAGCTGGTTTACAATGTTCATCTCGGCCTGCCCAGATGAACAGTGTTTTGCAGTGCATTGAGGAGTGAACACTTGCACTGCAGAGGCCCGGGTTGCGAGATTTTTTTCCCACTATGTTCAAATTTCCATAGTAGGCGGAGCTTATTTATTGGCATCCACCTGACGAAGCCTTGGCTCTAGATAAATGTCACGATGACTTTTTCTATTTCTACGTGAAACCAGAATTTGCCACGTCCTTCATGATTGCACTGTCATCAACCTACCGAGGCCCATAGAAGAAAAATGTATAACTTTTTATATTTCTACGTGAAATCAGAATTTATGTAAAAGATTTCCACGACAAGCATCATTATGAAGTACGTATTCCCACAGAATTGCTGATCAATATAGGCCTATATCAGTAATATACCATGTATAACAATTTACAAGAGTTCGGTAGTATATTTAGTACACGTATTGATTACGTGAACCCGCAGCGGAAGCAATCGCTGTGACATCAACAGTAAACACCGCCCATTATGATAATTTGGACATATCGAAGTGGGAATAAAAATTTCGCGCCCAGGTTCGATTCCAATTGCAGTTGTTGATATTCTTGCAATTTCTGATTTCGTTGTAGTGGGAAAGAACAACTTTGGGTAATTAGGTTCATTGGATATGTTTCGCCACGGCTGTTCTACAGTGGTGACAGACAGGTTGCTACCACTTCTCTCAGCATTTAGAAAAGTGGCTAAAGGCTGTGAGTTTTACTCACGTCCGCCGGATGGGGGCGTTAAAATGACGGTCCCGGGAGCAGGATGGGCTTGTAATAGTTACACGCCTGCCCCGTTATTCTCTGAACACTATTCGAGAAGAGGAGGCGAGCCTTCACTGGTGTTTATCCATGATTACATAGCTTCAGGGTTCCTCGATGACCCATAGTTGGGGTTTTTATTTCGTGCTAGGAAGTACTTCACCCCACTCCACGGCTTCTTCTGCTCTACAAGGCCTAAATTTGCTCCTTAATGGAGTATTGTTTCCATATACTTAGGGTACCCTTAGCGTCCATGAGCGCCTTCAGAGAAAGGCTTCGAGTACCGACCACGTAGTGTCTTTAGGCAAGACACATTCTCTCTCCACCAAGTGTATAAATGGGTAGCTGGCGGTGGAGTCAGATAATTGGTTACCATCGGTGTAGTACTACAGTGACGTGCTGTCATGGTCTTCGTCAGGTTACCGAACATCTGAGGATATGCCGCAAGGCACATGAGGAGAGTTTAGAATTTATCATTCTACCGGTTCGGGAAGCCAAGTATTTTTTTAACAAAGTGGCATGAGGAAGGGCGAACGCATAGCTGCAAGACAAAAGTGACGCAACCCCCATGCACAAAGAGCTAAGAAATAGAAGAAAGATCCAGCCTGTTGATTCTAGATTTGAAAAGCTGAAGATTGAAAGTGGGCGGGAACACATGCTGGGGGAGCATATTCCAGGCACGCGAAGTGCGAAGAAAAAAGAACAAGCATAGATTTCAGTGTGATGATGAGAGATACGCAACCGAAAAGGGTGACCAGAGGAAGATGCACGAGTAGTACAGGTCACCTGAAGCAGAAGAGGAACAGCATCTCGACGTTCAGAGGAGCACTGACCGTGAAAGTAGCTATAGAGAAGACAGTGGGAGGACACCGACCTACGGTGAGACAAAGTCTGAAGAGTGGCAGTTAGAGAGTCATCATTGATAAGACGACCTCCATCCTCTGACTTGAGCCTCAATCCTAAGGCTGATACTCTTCCACATGTTCATCATGTAGCATTTAGCAAATACATTTTAATAATGATATGTTAACATATTTCAAACCAAAGTAAGAAGCAAACGAATTTTAAAGCCCGGCAAGATTAAACAAATGCTATTGCCGGTAAACATCGGTGAGTACAAGCACATTTTTTGCCAATCCGATGTTTGTTTCATTCTTGTAAAAGTAATATTTCAATTCTCTTCTGATTATTAAACACAGAGCGTGTTGGACCATGGAGTTGAAATTGCACTGCTATCGCTCGGACAAGATTCACACGTGCAAAATAGGGTTGCCAAATAGACATCGGCCAAAATAATCATGATTGAGGTCCCCCCCCCCCCCACGACTCACCGATATCCATCAATATTTCGTGTAAATATTGAGTAGTGGAAATTTATGGATGTTTTCTATTTATTTTGCGAAAATTGCGTTATAGCTATATTTTGACCAAGGCAAACATGACAACCCCGGTGTAATTTGCACGCAGCGCTAGCTAGCTCAGTACAGTCGGCTACATGTGGTCTTTCACAACAGCGACAGCGATGCAAGCTGCCGCATGGTGCATGCCCTGTCCCATACCAGGTCTGATGTATACACGCCATGCGTAGTTGATAATTCCGTTCTTTGTATATTGCCGCACTGTAGCAGTCAAAATTATTGGACCACGCTGGCAATATTTTTTACTTAATTAGGTCTACACTGACTTCTAGATTTGTTTTCAGTAATGTTTACTAGCCGACAAAATGCCAAAGGTGGAAGTCAACAAACTTCATAGATAATTAAGCCCTACAACAAGCTTACCAATTACCGGTACTGTAACACATCAAATGTTAGGCAAAACTTTAAACCGGATTGATAATTCCACTCCTAAACGATGTCTATTTGCAAAATAATGCGCTAATCTCAACGAGACTGTCGTAAATCACACCTCAAGTACCATTTCTGACATTTTGTTTATTCTATTACCAAATGAATTTCCAGGTTTCAAGATTTCAATCTAGTCAAGAGGAGGGTTAAATAAGCCCTGACTTGCTCTGCGTACAGACGACAAATACACGGCTCTATGCCTCGACTTGCCTGGAATAGCGAGGGAGCAAGAGTGGGTTAGTCTGAACGGCAGGCATATCAGAAGATTATAATGTTCAAATTGGTGTTCAGTTTGAAAACATTGATGAATAATTTAGGACATGTATCAAAGGTGTTTATTGTTAAATCTTCAAATAGGGGAATAATCTGTTTAGCATAATCTGTATTTTTTTTTCACCGAAACCGATTACATACCGAATGTGCAATAATCTGCCCGATTTCGATTACAATACCGATTATCGTTTGAACACTAATTTTTTTCTTGCCTTAATTGTTGCACTAAATATTCCAACATACATGTACTAAATGACACTTGATGCTATTTTGTTTTTAATGACTGTAGGCCTACTACACAATGACATGAACTAATAGTACCAGTGATATCAATCTGGTGTGCTGATATTAGAAAAAAAATCAATTGTAATTTTTTGAAATCTTGTTGATTCAACATAATAGCCTCCAAGGTTTTTGTTTCAAGACAAATATACACATCCTGGATTGTGAAATGAAGGCAGATTTAAAGGGGCTTTGTGAGTTTGTGGTTGGCCACAAATTTTAGCAAAAGACTTGGTGCAAAAAATGTGATCCTCACACTTTGAGATGGTAAAAACGTAGGAAGATGGCACCCCTCTAGGAGCCTTATCGGGCGGGTGGGGGGAAAATTTACCGGTTAAGCGCACATGATTGGTAGATCGATGCATTAGTTTTGTAGTGTGAAACAAGTATGTGAGGGCGAAATAAATTTCCTTAGCAGAAAATAAGCAACAATAATATGGTATACAAAACATGGGCAAAACCAGGATTTCCCAATAGGTGTAGATCAAAAGTGAGAGGGCGGGCCTCACTGGCAAAAAAATTACTGTGTGAAAATGTTAAAGTTAATGGGAGTATTTTTGAAAATGGGTGCAGCTAACCCCCCATCTCTCCCAGAATCTGCACCCATGGGGGGGGGGGGGTTCGCTAGGCTGGATTCTTGTGAGGGCCAAATGCATGGAACAGCAGGTGCCAGAGATGCGAAACACCAACTTAAAGGTGCCTGTCAAGCAAGCTAGGGGTGTGTCTGGGGGCATGTCCCAAGCTTTTTTTTAAATTCCAAGCAAATCTGTGCATTTTGGGGGTGCTTTAAGCCAGAATATAAGGAAAACTGTGGGGTTGCTGGAAAGAGGGGG
>JAODUJ010147538.1:0-16670 GCA_027564615.1 Psolus chitonoides | reverse complement strand
CACTCTCAGACTCTCTCACACGGAAGAATAGTCCTCCGATCTATTTGTCCAACTCAAGGGCATCCTGGGACAACTAAGAAAAGAACCGGGAATATCACACCAGGAGAGACCACCCGAGACTGCACACGCACCAGAACAGGAAGCTCGAGAGTCGAGCCAGAGCTAATCGACACCATATCGGGAGTCTCGCACACCGGAAGACAGGTAGCCCCAAGGGGAAGATGACGAAGCACTTCTTGGAACCGAAATCCCCAAGGAGGTGCTAGTGAGAGCAGCGAAAGTCTGCGAAGGGTCTTGGGCTTCAGAGTCCCAGTGGTCTTGGAGAAACAGAACACCCAGACCTCGAAACTATCCCTGAACAAGGCGCCGAAACCCACCAAAACCATCTTTTCCGGTTGACACGGAATGCCAGGATAGATTTGAGGCTGTGGCCAATGCTAGACGCTGAACAGCATACCAAGCGGTACCACACAGAACCTTTCACGTGGATGTGGCCGACTGGACTAACCTCTTCGCCTCACCCAGCATTCCAGAATTGGCCAAAGAGAGAACGAGACAGGCCGGAGTCTTCTCTGGAAAAAAGATATAATAACCAATCATCTCACAAGTTTGACCAGACCCTGAAGGACCTAGACAGAGCTTCCAGAGTACGCCTTAAATACTCCTCGTCGCTTCTATTCTTCGCGGAAGTCCTCACGAGAGCCTTCTAACAGGCGAACTCGGCAGGCGTGTCCAGATATGATACCGGAGCAATTGTGTCACTGTTGGGGCCGGTGTCCCGTTTGGTCTTCGACCAGTTTTCCAAGATAGCTGTGAAGACGACGAAGGTCAGAAGAGATATACCCCTGGACTCTCTCACGTGGACCTCACTCCCGATCAAGGAAAGCTCTAGGAACCTCTCACACTGTAAACAATTCCCAGCACTTTTTTTGTTAATCTTATGTATTTCCTTGTTTTTTCCTCTGTAATTCTACAACATTCCACCAGAATTTGTTACAGTGCACTACTTGGAAACTACCTATTTGGAGGCAAATTCGACGACACTCTTTAAGCCGAGGGAAACAAATTGAGGTCCTTACGGGAGACCAACCAGTCTCTCAAGAGCAGGACCATCCAGAGGAAACGGGCCACGCAGAGGATCATCGTCACGCGCCAACTCTTTCACTAACCGATTGTTCTCCAGCCGAGCATGACGAGACTATCGACCCATCAGGGTGGCATACCCCAGGGGTGCACCAGCCAGAAGAGCGCGGGGCAGCGGTAGGCGACCGCGTGGCTCGAGGTGCCCCTACCGACCCTAGGGAAGCTCATTCAACCGGAGGTCCTCCCCCGGTGAGGGGGGGGGGAACTATCGCACTATGTGCGAAAATGGGAGGAGTTAGAACCAGGGACATGGGTACTGGGGTGATAACGCAGGGATACACTGTAGAGTTTACCACACGCCCCCTGTCAAAAAAAACACGGACAGATGCGTATCACCCCAGTCCCCATGAACCCACTCCAAAAGTCCGCCCTAGCAGGAGAGATTGCCGACCTTTTCCGGAAAAATGCCATAGAAAGAGTAGGCCAGGCAGAGAGTCGGGACCTTTACCGTTCAAAATTATTCCACACACCGCAGAAGGGAGGCATTTGGTGTTGTATACTCAAGTTGATTGCTACCTTTTTGTAACGTGTGCAAAATCTACAATACTACGCATGTGCAATAAACCTTCGTGCCGTGTACATACCACGTGTTAATACTTAACCAGAATAGTTATTGCATTCCATTGCTATTGTTCATAGTTAATGAATAGACTAATTGAATACAGAGTGAGACAGTTACATTCTGGCTGTGAACCATACAACATCTTTCACGTGTGCTCTTTCGGTGTCTTTGTCTTGGTATTTTATCGGTTAATTCTAACAACCTTTTCCAAGATAGAAAATTGGCGACGAGGATGGGATACAATACAGTCTATAGTCAATCATACGTAACGCAACACAAACGCAATAGCTGTTTACGGGAACATTGGCATTTTCGAAGAAATACTGGAGCTCTTTGCTGACTACTCTGATAGGTGTGACGCTTTCATCGCAGCAAACAAAATTCCTCAGGATAAACGTGGCAATTTCTTTCTGGCCGTCATTGGAGCTAACGCATATATACTTTTGAAGGACTTGTACAGCCCCGCCCTACCAAGCAGTAAAGATTACGCTGAATTAAAGAAACTGTTGCGGGAACACTATTCACCACGACCGATTGTGATAGCGGAAAGGCACAAACTCTGGACAACAACCCAAGGTGAGAACGAATCAATCTCGTGTTTTATCGTTAGACTGAAAAATATCAGTGCCCAATGCAATTTAGGGACCTTCCCTGATGAAGCCCTCTGTGACCGACTAGTATATGGCCTACATACCAAAATGTCTAAAACTCAAATGCATTTACTATCAATAGCTGACCTAACATTTGACTAAGCTAGAAGTAAATGTTTGGCGGATGAAATGGCAACTATCGCAACCCAATACTACATGTCAACTCCTAATGCAGCTTCCACTTATGCCGTATATAGAGGCAGGGGTAACGCTAATTCCAAAACTACCCAAAACTCTGACACCCGTCAATTTCAGTATAGATGTAAAGGCTGTGGAGGTGGCCATAGACGAACTGACTGTCAGTATAAGGATGCAATTTGTCATAAATGTCACAAGAAAGGCCACATTCAACGAGTCTGTCGCTCAGAAGAACAAAATGGCGTTAGTCCAGGAAACCGCAGAAGCAAGGGTGGATCTAGGCCAAATTCAAACTGGGAGGGAGCCAACACTAAACATGTAGAGGGGGAATCTCAACCCGAAGTCGACAACAGTGAATATCTCGACAGCGTCCAGGCTGAGGGGGATTATGAAAGCTACCAAAATCATCAAACTTTTGGACTTTACATTGTCAGTGACACTAGTATTCATAAACCTAGTAATTCACCTTATGTTATTCGTGTGTCGATTGGGGAAGGGAAGGCAGATAATGTTTCCATGGAGATCGATACAGGTGCTACCAGATCGACAATTTCATAAACTGTTTACAGGTCGACAAAACTTTCGAACTCGTACCCTTTAAGGAAATGTAATTTTGCCATACGTAGTTACACAGGTGAGCTTATTCCTACAATAGGCTACATTACTGTACCTGTGAAATACCAAACTAATCCTTCTCTTATTGCAGATATCATTGTGATTAAAGGTAAATGACCTGCATTGCTAGGTCGAGACCTATTGTCTAAAATCCGATTGGACTGGAATCGTATGTTCAACGTCAAGTCCGAGGTGGTTGAGCCCAAGTGCAAAGGTCAAAATCATTTGGGTGGAATTGGTTCTAAACCTCGTGTTCAGAAACCGGAAGTTGTACTTCCTGCTTCTAAAACTAATGACCCCCCCTGGTTTTCGTAAGCTTCTAGAGAAACACAAACAGCTTTTCTCTGACGTAGATACAGGGATTATGGAGTTTACAGCCTCGTTGAAATTAATGCCCGATTCAAAACCTGTCTATCAAAGATCTAGACCGAGTCCCATATTCTATGATTGATAAGGTTGATATGTTAGGTATGATAGGTTAATTAAAGCTGATATTCTATCACCAGTAACCTACAGTGAGTGGGCATCTCCTACAGTTCATGTACCTAAAGTCAATGGTGCAGTCCGGGTCTGTGGTTACTACAAGCAGGTCAATAGTCGTATTGAGGACGATGGCTATAAACTCCCTAATATACAATATCTTTTTGCAAAGTTAGCTCAGGAAGGGTCACAACCCAAAGTTCACTCTGTAATTGATCTTACGGGTGCATTCAATCAACAGTTCTTGGATGCGAAATCGGCGCAGTTGTTAGTTTTGAATACGCACAAAGGCTTGTTGACGCCTAAGCGTCTCTGTTTTGGTGTAAAAACAGCCCCAGTACTCTTCCAAGCCACCATGGACAAAATGTTAGCTGGTATTCCTCACGTATTTTGTTACATTGATGACATTCTGGTTGCTACTAACAGCGAGGAAGAGCACTCGAAAGTTCTGACACTTCTCTTCAATGTACGCCTTAATGCAAGCAAATGTCAATTTTACATGCCAGAAGTTCGTTATCTAGGACATGTACTCAGTGGCAACGGCATTAAGCCGGTGCAAGATAAGGTCAAAGCCATATTGCGCGCACCGCGACCCACTGATGTTTCCGAGCTAAAGTCAATTTTGGGAATTATCAATTACTATGGCAAATTCATCGCTAACCTTGCATCAAAATTACATCCGTTGTACGCGTTGCTACAGCACAGGTCTGATTGGAAATGGACCAAAGAGTGTGAGCAAGCATTCGCGCACGCAAAACGTTTTTCACGGGTGACAAAGTTTTAGCGCATTATGACTCCGTCAAATCATTGGTACTGAGTGTTGATGCGAGTCCCTATGGTTTAGGCGCAGTCATTAGCCACCAATACAGTGATGGTTTTGAGTGTCCTATAGCTTACGCTTCGCGCACGCTCATTTCAGCAGAGAAGAACTATGCGCAAAGGCTGGACATAATCTTCGGTTTGAAATAGTTCCATCTTTATCTGTATGGTCGTAAATTCACTTTGGTGACTGATCACCAACCCCTGACTCGCATATTTGGCCCAAAATCTTCGATACCGCCTTTAGTAGCAGCGCGCATGCAGCGCCGGGCGCTAATTTTGGCTGGTTATCAATATCAGATTGTTTATCGCACCTCTACCCAAAATGCTAATGTAGACCTGCTTAGTCGATTGCCGCTGCAGCATGACACTAAACAGAACATCGACCCTGATGGAAGTTATATTTTTACTACCGTAGTCGATCAGCTTCCAGTCACAGCTGATAAAATCGCACAGGCTACTGGTAAAGACGTAGTTTTTAGCAAAGTATACGAGTATACTTGTCTGGGTGGCCGAATCATTGCGATAATGAGCAATTGAAGCCATTTTGGACGAGACGCTCTGAAATTTCATTAGAAAATGGTTGCATTTTATGGGGTAGACGTGTTATTATTCCACAGGATTTCCATAATCATATTTTAGGGGAAATGCACGACTGTCATTCTGGGATGTCTAGGATGAAGGCTCTTGGGAGATCTTTTGTCTGGTGGTCAGGCATGGATCAAGACATCGAGGACTTGGTAAGGTCATGTTCTGTTTGCTCCATTAAACAGAGCACCCCCAAGTAAACCCCCATAATTCTTTGGCCCTGGGCAACTGAGCCATGGCAGAGAATTCATCTATATTTTGCAGAGATCAGTGGGCAGCAGTTTTTATTGCTTGCTGATAGTCATTCTAAGTAGCTTGAAGTATACTCAATGAATAGCACCACTGCTTCAGCTACTATTTCTAGGTTGAGAACAGTGTTTGCTCAGTTTGTTCTTCCTTCGCAGGTAGTGACTGACAATGGACCACAATTTATTGCCGAGGAATTCAAAACTTTTTAAAAAATAACTGTATTGAGCACACACTGTCCCCACCCTACCATCCCTCTAGTAACGGTTTGGCAGAAAAGCATGTTCAAACTTTTAGGAGAATGTTCAAGAAGTCTGATACCAAATTCAGCAGTTTGCAACACAAAGTGGCCCATGTACTATTTCGCTACAGAAATACTCCCCACACCATTAGGGTTGGACCCCAGCTGAACTCTTTTTGAAAAGAGCACCCAGAACCCAACTTACTCTGGTGAATCCGTCATTACAAGGTTTTGTTGAGCGCCGTCAGGTCAAATCAAAAGTCTACCAAGATGGCGTCAACCTCAAAATGAGGTCGTTTGATTTATATCAACCGGTGAAAGTCAGACATTTGAGGGGAGGAAAGGAAAAATGGATACCTGGGACTATTGTGAAGGTTAAGGGTCCACTGGCGTATTTAGTTAGAACCCCAGGGAACAATCGTCGTTTTGTGCATGCTGATCATCTTCGTTATGACGACTCAAAACGTGCACTTGAGGATGCTCAAATTTCAAGTAGAGATCCAACATGGGATGTACAAAACAAACCCAGTGCAGTAATTAGTATGCCTCAAATCCCTGTTGTGTCAGACCCCACGTCAGACCCCATGCCAATTCCTGTAGTATATCCCCCAGCAGACCCCACACCAATTGAAACCTCTCCCACAAGTAACTTTCCAACAGATATTCCAAACGTAACGTCGCAAGATATACCCGAAATTAAAACACCAGTAAAATCCAAAATTAGTCACAAAAAACCGAGCCCCGGTATGCCTAGAGTTGTAACTACTAGGTCCGGCAGAGTTGTACGACCCCCCGAATTTTTAAATTTGTGATTTTGTGAGGATTAGATAGATGTATATTTTTATGTGTGAATTTCGTATTTTCGATATCGTGATTTTGTCGTTTGGAAGTTAGTAACTTTATTTCGTGCGTTATTTTGTGAAAATTACATATTTTTGATATTTCAATACTAATATTAAAATTAAAGGAATTCGTCGTTTGTATTGCTAACATTAATTGCATGTTCGATGTGAGAAAATAGTGGTCTCATAGCTACAGGGGAGAAATGTTGTATATTTAAATTGATTGCTACCTTTTTGTAACGTGTGCAACGTGTGCTACGCATGTGCAATAAACCTACTTGCCGTGTGCATACCACGTGTTAATACTTAACCCGAATAATGAATACATACCATTGCTATTGTATATAGTTAATGAATAGACTAATAGAATACAGAGAGAGACAGTTACACTCTGGCTGTGAACCATACAACATCTTTCACGCGTGCTCTTTCGGTGTCTTTTTCTTGGTATTTTATCGGGTTAATTCTGACAACCTTTTCCAAGATAGGAAAGACATCATCACATAAAATAAAACTCGAAGGCCTATATCATCATACCGAATTCATCATCCCATGTATATATGATATCCCGTTCATTTGCTAATCTTTCCCAATTCCATAGCCGCACTGATTTTGCGCGTTCTTGTCGCGAGTACGGAGTCGCTTTGTACAGGTTGTAAGGTGTCCGCGGTCGGGCTGTTGTTGCTCACTTTCCTCTGTGGTGTAAGATTGTTTTCATGTCGATCATCTCCCCGGAGGGTTTCCCGGATGTCCGTGAGCAGCGAGGCCAGGTGTTCGACATGCTCCGTGAGCAGCCTCATTCTCCTCCTCGCGTCCGCCTCATTGACATGGAGTTGCTCCAACTGGGAAACAGAGAAGTCAATCCTGAAAAAATAATAACACAGGCATGTACCATTTTGTAGATTATGCCTGTCTACTCCAATCCACCATCACGCCACCCTTGTCATCCTTGATCCCAATTAATTAGCTTCTCACTAGTTTCTGCACCATTCTGACTATTGAGGCATGGTGCTTCTGCTGAGGAAAATAACTCCATCCCGGTATCGTATTTCCCATTACCCTCTTCCCCAACCCTTCCACAACCACGTCACCAATGACCATATACCAATACTGTGTTGTTGCCCAACAGCAGCACAGTCATGGAGGTGTGTCCTCGGTACCACACTAACTACTGAAGTATATAGTTGTAGGGTTCACTGACGTCTATAACGTTCATCATTAACTACTGAAGTATATAGTTGTAGGGTTCACTGACGTCTATAACGTTCATCACTAACTACTGAAGTATATAGTTGTAGGGTTCACTGACGTCTATAACGTTCATCCCCATAGGCGTACGAGGCGGTGGATCGGGAGGCATACACCTCCCCCCAATTCAGCAAAAACGATTGATCCATTCGGGCAAAATGAGACAGCCACAATGATAACTTTTGGTAAAAATTCGGGCAACTTGGTTCAAACTTCAATACTCGGGCAAAAAGTTGACCTTGTCCCTAGTAATATCGACTGACCCCGTACGCCTATGTCCATCCATACTACAGGTCTAGCCACGTTCCTACCACAACAATGACCCTCTTCACAGCCTACTTCTCACTTGTCTTCTGTACCATGCCATGTTACTGAGGCTTATTTGTAGAGCTCGCTGACGTCTATAACGTCCATCCCCACTACAGGTTTAGCCACATTCCTACCCCATCGATGACCCTCTCTACAACCTACCTCTTATTTGTCCTACGTACCATGCCATGTTACCTATTTTCCTATGACCTACTGACGTCTCTAACGTCCACATCTAATAAATCTCTAGCTTTAGATCTATCATTATACGGGTGAAGGAAACCTTCAAGGCTTATCTAGGAACGCTGCACCTGTGTGATCTCGTATGAATACACAACCGATTCGCATAGCTGATACAGTAGTTACCGTTACATGGTTGATCACTTTCGCCAGTAATTACTGAAGAGTGTTGACATTTTTTAACACTGCCAACCATTACCCTAACCATAACCAGTAAGTACTGTACCATGGCTAACATGTGTTATATTTTAATAACATTCCCCATGAGTTACTGTACCAGCTATGCGTATCGGGTAGATTACCGGCATAAGCCTTCTCTTCTCTAGTATTCATAGCGTAACGAGGCAGGCGTATATCACTATCACAATAGCATCCTAGCTGCTCCAGGGACCGACGTTTAAAGTCCACATCCGACGGACATTCAACCACTTTCCGAAATGATGGGAAAGATGGTAGTAATCTCAGAGCAACGTCATTACTCAGAGCAACGGTGCCTTAATTCTATACCCGATTATTAATCCTCTATACATCACACTTTCCGTTTGGTCTCTGTATTATACCAGCTATCGAGGCCTGTTCCTGGAGTGTTTGGTGACGAAAGTAGTTCCCAATACGCTCATCTTTGAAGGTACACACGCACACACATATTACCTTTCGTTTGTCCTCTATACAATACTAGGTATGGAAGCCTGTTCTTGAAGTGTTTTCTGGTGTAGGTAGTTCTCGATGCACTAATCGTCGAAGGAACACACACATGCAGCTACACACACACGGGCACACATATTACCTTTCGTTTGTCCTCTTTACCATACCAGCTATCGAGGCCTGTTCTTGAAGTGTTTTCTGGAGTAGGTAATTCTCGATACACTCATCTTCAAAGGTACGGAGACGCTGCGTGTCATCTTCATCTAGTACCACCTCTTGAAATATAAAAAATGGCTACATAAATTCGACAAAATGTGAAGCAACCAAGAAACAATACTGATATATTACCTATACGTGGTAACTTTGAGGAATTCAGGTATTCCATTTGTTTGTGAGCGGGAGCAAACAAACTGATCATGGACCTGATACCACTTAGCCACGGTCGAAGAGGGTATACAATTTATGTGCTGTGAGGTGTTTGAATTCGCTCAACAATAAGATGTTGCCAAGGCAACATACAAACATATACCCATGTATATCCAAACATCATTTATATACTACTCAGTTAAATGACTATCGTAACTCGCATGCATAATTGAAGGAAAAATATCTAAAATTATCGCAGAAGAGTAATAAACAATGACTCACTGGTCATCGTTAAGTATCGATTAGGTTCATAACTAGAGTGACTCCGTTAGGCCAATAGAGAATCATTCTCCCAAGTGGAACTTTTGATATAGTAGTTTTTGAGAGCGCCCTCTGTTAGAAGTTCCCTACATTTTCCTGAGATCGGACTACACAATTCTGATTGACCCGAATTTTTGCCTCTTCTAATAAAGATGCATAAATAATGGTATATAAGTGTAACTGGAGCTATAGCCGAGTAGATAGAGGCAGTGGCACTATGCACGTGACGTCACGCAATCGTGAGGACGTGTCTCACCCGTTCCGGAATCGATTTTACGCCCGGGCCATAGCAATGTGGGGTTTTCATCCAGGAGAAATCCACGGTTTTCCCGTGAAAACTGGTCTCCAAAATTGAAAAAAGATCCAAATTGACCAAAATTGTAGATTGGATAGCCATTCGACGTGTAGCGTAAGTCATGGGCCTCCTCCACATATGTTGCAGCTGGGCGTCGTAAAATAATCTGGTAAGTTTAGATTCAACTAACAGACAACTATCGTCACAACAACTCGTATACATATGTGAGATTTTTTCGAGAAGTTTGATCACTCTGTTTTATTTTCGAAATCTTGGAAAAAATAACAATCGTTGTCAATATCAACTCCGACTTACTCATTGTGCTTTCTTTGGGTTTAACCTTACAACAAGCGTAAACGAGCCATCGTATCACCATAGCAATGTGGACAATTAGCATCAACGGTGGCGGCATAAATGGTCTCTCGCTAAACTCAATAATCAGCTCGTATCGATGGTATTTCCAGATTTCGTTGGCATTTTCGATGACGTTGCTGAATGTGTTGCTGAATGAACGAAAGTAAACTCAACATCATAAATACAGATTTGGTGATCACAAATAAGAGGATCAGGTTTTCAGTGATGAACGCAAATAAAGTCAGTTCGACTACCAAGCATATCACCTGATGACCTGATCACTAAATATATTAGATATTGACATTGGGGGTCAGTTTCATGATTTCGCCTCTAATATGAGATACAATTCTGTCATGTCTAGCCATATAATTGTTTCGGAATTCCATGCACCCGTTCATAATGTAGGGAACCGTATCAAACGGGTTATTACAAATGCATACATGCATACATACATGCATACATACATACACACACGCGCGCATACACATATTCACACATACATACATACATCAAACATCACTGCATAGATTCATTTGGGTCTTGCTAGCACTGAGGTTACCTGATATATTTGGAAGTTGATCATTCTATACGAGCGACTCCACCTTTAGGCCTAGTTGTTTGTTACCTAATCACAAATAATATATTTGTTAATATTTTATATATGATATGCAAAAGTGAAAAAGAATAACAGATAGGTAGACTGATCTCGAAATGTTGCATATAATTAACTTTGAGAGAGTAACGGTTTCGCTTCCTTATTTCATTTTGTTGAAATAAATATTACACATACTACAAAATAAGCTTCTAGACGTATACCTGGTAAATATGTCAACTACATTGACTATGCTGAACTTACCAAAATCAGCGTAAAATGTCCGTAGGCCTAATTAAACTTACATTGCTGAGTGTCCTTTACTCATCAAAGTGTGATTCTATGTTTTTTCTGTTCTATATATCTTCGTTTCTTCCCAAATTGTGCCTTCAGATAATGTCTCTGAATAGCATCATCCCAATAACGAAAATCAGTAAGTGGGCACTAAACAGATAGCTCCATGCTACAAGTTGATCTGATAAGATCGTAGTCCAAAGTACATTGTAGATTTGAAAAAGAATAGCGGTTGTGTATTTGGGGGCGAAGCGTCTAACCCTATATCGTTCACGTTCACGTTAGCGACCTTAAAGAGCTCATGGGGTGGCTCATAACAATCTCTAAATCGACTAATTAGCATCCTAGAAACAACATCCCACTGTTATTTGTTTCGAGAAATAATCCACTCTTGAGAAATGAGAATTTTCCTCATGCGATCTTAGAGGCATCCGTAAATGCTCAAGTAAAAACAGTGAAGTCAAACATGACATATGTGACGTCAGCTAATGAACCCAAAATCATCTTTATCATAGACTTGTACACAAATGAGTGAGAATCATGTGAAAATTTAGTCAAAAATTCTTCAGACGGTGGAGATTGTGGATTGACAGTCTGGTTATATATTGGTATATGCTTAAGACACAGTAAACTGATTTACTGTCGCGCGCGGCTTTCTGCACGAGGCACCCGGGCCACGAAATACTACTACCTGATCCTGGGGCCCCACTGGGACAGAAGACTACAGTCAACTGACGCCAGTGAGTGAAAAGAGAAAAAGGACATAACCAACTTAGAACAACCAGTCATATATATTACAACACTAAAACACAAAATACAACACCTCCTCCGTACACGGGCCCAGACAGCAGCACTAAAGGGCCCACGAAAATGGGCCCACTCAATCACGGAGAGACATAAACAAAAAAGTCCATGTCGTGGCTACAGCACACTGGTACCCACAAATACACAAACGGCAGATACCCCACCCCGCACACAGGCTCAGACAGCCACCCCAAAGGACTCACAGGTCCCACAAGAATTGGGCCCACGTGAGCGAAGGAAGACAAGGACAAGACCCCCGCGCCGTATCCACCACACACTGGGACCTACGAAAGCCACATATTGGGACCCTTAAAACATTATCACTATGCCGTAAAAGAGCTCAAATAGCAGCTCCCAACTGGCCCGGGCCCAAAATTCATCTACCCAAGTGAAGAGAGACAGGACACAATCCACGCGCTAGGTCCGCTGCACAACGAGACTGACAAAACATCACCATATGCCACAAGGGACGGAAAACAGTTCAAAGGCAGCCCAGATCAGTGCATGCCTTTTTCGGGTCCGGGGCCCTCCCCCTTTCAAGGCCTGTGCCCACGCACAAGACAACCGCTGTCACCGACACTTTTGCATGTCCCAACATGTAGCAGACCCAACGAAACAGCCATACTTTTCTCCTTTCTTCTCTCGGACAGTCCCATGTTGGTGGGCTCGGGCCGCTGCCTAGGCCCACTCAAAAGACAAAGTCCCTGCGGCCGACAAATTCGCCAACATAACGTGCAACAGACCCAACATTAACCACACTTCCTAGTTTTGGACCCGGGAAACCATCGTCTGCAGTGCCCCAACCATCCGCTATGATTAGCCGCCTCAAGTTGGTCCCACCCCTGTTTCTTCTCGATCAAAATCATTCCTGGGTACTGATTCTATAACCCTCTGTTCCCCCGCACAGGATACGGCCCAAATAAGATTATACGTAGCAGTTCAGATTATTTGACCCTGGGCCCATACCAACATTACATAACCAGACTGTCAAACCCTTCGTCTTTCTTCACTTGAACAAATGTTGTTTGCGCCTGGTCTAATATGGCAACCCGGTCGTGATTATAGTCTTCGCCACACACGCAGTCATGAGTACCGAATAGCCGTAAATTTGCCGTTTGAATTTAGCAAAAATTCGGGGCCTGACCCCTTCGGCTTCGTTTTTGTATCCCAAACGAATCTGCGAAGAACAATTCGGATGTCCGTGGCTTTAGAAACATCTCCTTCAACAATGATATGATGCATGTTTGTGTATGTTAATAGCATAATTCGTCACGAAAAAGGAGCGAATCTGCACAGTATATTTGAGTTTGATGTCTGCATTGAAATAAAATAGGTGGGCATCAGGTCACGTGGTTTTGTTTACAAATAGGTTTAGTAGCTGACGTCATCAACTCATTCGATATCGCACTATATTTTTGCTAGTAGTTTTCCCAAAACCGTCACAACCTCGGAACTTTTCTCGGCGAGGGTAGCATTGGTTTTCATGAAATTAGTACCGATATATAGCTGAAAGTCTGTTCTATCCATCCACAAAAATCTAGACGCTATTGCGTGAGATCATTAACTGTTACAACTTACAAGGCATGGGCAAATTCTAAATTCCACATGACTTTCAAGAAGGTTACAGATCATTTGGATTAAACTGTTTGATATTGAACACATGCTGTTATTTCTTTTTTTCTTTCCATGGTACTTGATCTGGTCATTTTTTATGTTCCCATATTCAACATGAAATCAACATACCCCTGTGAAACAGACACCTACCGATTAAACTGTTAACACAAGAAGAAATCATGGCTAGAACCAAACAATATAATAATGAATATGTTGCGCATGAGAACCCTGTGCAGATTAGCGGACTGTACTATTACGAGAAATGTATATACATGTAACGTGATGTTCTACATATTGACATTATACTGAATAAACATACACCCACATACGTTAACGCCGTGTTGGCAAGTTTGGTTCCAATTGTAAACACATTCGGTATTAATGAAGCGTTTCAAATATCGAACTATCGAACAATACCGGGAATAATATGTATAAGTGTTGAACGTTTACGTAATCCCGATATGTCGACCCCAATCACCCATCCTTCCCCATATAACAGCGGGTAACTGAATGCAATACGCGGACCACTGTCGTGACTCGTGACATCTGCTGATTAATAAAATGTTCGAATCTAAACTCAAATGAAAAACCTGCTTCTGTTACTATAAAGTCCTTAATTGGCCATGCAATTGAGTTATGTGGTAGAATCAGTGTAAGAGAAGAGTATAATGGTCAGCAAGACGTGTTATCATTGTTGGTGATCCAGTTTGATTCTCATAACTTGCTGGATCTTCCGATATAGCCGATATATATTGTATTGTAACAACCATGAAACTAACCCTTACCCTAACACAGTAACTAACCTCACACATCATTGATGTCTAACACGTGTTACAAGTATAGTCGTATAATATAAGTATAGTTGGTACTGATAAATTAAATTATGAATAATTGTTACTACACTGGTGTGATAGTCATCTAACACAGTAATTACTATATCGTCTATGTGTATCGGGTGGTTGATTATGAGGTTTTCAATGATGACTTGGGATGTGTTACTTGTGATAACCCTTTAGCTAACGCCTGGGTCGTATTCGACCCCCACCCCCTCCTTTGCATTGCCACACCGAGCTAGGAGCTACCAGTAGATGCCGCGAATTTCGAGCAGGGGGATGCAGAGGCACTGGGGCGTGACGCTGCCGGTATGTGCCAGACAATAGGGCCGGGCCCAACTGCTGTCTATGGAGCGCCAATTGGGTAAATACTCGCAATTGCACCAATCATCGATCGCTTCAACCTCGATCGCTCCATCGCTCAAAACTCGATCGCTACAACAATCCATCGCTCCAACCTTGATTGCTCTAATACTCCATCGCTCCAATCTTGATCGCTCTAACACTCGATCGCTCGAACCTCAATCGCTCCAACACGCGATCGTTTTCAACTTCGATTGCTATAACCCTCGATCGCTCCAACCTCGATCTCTCAAACCTCGATACTTTCAACTGGATCGTTTCAATCTCGATTGCTCTACTAACCCTCGATCGTTTCAACCTTGATCGCTCCAACACTCGATTGTTTCAACCTCGATTGTTCTAACCCTCGATCGCTTCAACCTCGATCGATCCGACCTCGATACCGCCAACACTCGATCGCTCCAGCCCCGATACCTCCAACCGCGATACCTCCAGCACTCGATACCTCCACCACTCCAAACCTCCAGCACTCGATACCTCCAGCACTCGATACCTCCAACCTCGATACCTCCAGCACTCGATCCCACCACTCGATCCCAGCACTCGATCGCTCCATCGTTCGATCGCTCCATCACTTCATCGCTCGAATACGGTACTCCGTTGCTCCGATACTCCATCGGACCATCTCGTCGAACGATAGAGCCTACATATATATAGGCCACATTGTTTTATCAAAAGATTGTTAGGTAATATGTTTTGTACTGTAATGTTTCATGTTTTAAAATCTCTCAGTAACTTCAAAGTAAGATGAAATGTTGTTTATTCTTGCCAATAAATTGTATCCAATGAGAAATATGACCCGTACTGATCAACTCCCCGAAGGCGCGTTACAACACAGTGACGGCGCCCATTTACTCCGGAAAATACGCTCTCTCTTTGCTCTTTCGCTAATTATACGGTGAGACTAGTCGCGTAGATACTATGCGAGACTAGGTAGCAGGGCGCGTGCGCCCGTCTTTGGGAGCGCGTGCCCCAGTCTTGGACGGCGCAATTCTCGACAAGATCCCGCTAAAGTGCCCCAAAATAATTGCGGGCTTCCATGTTTCAGTAGCATTTGTAATGCTTTGCAAGGTTCATACGATACAAAAACGATACGTCTTGGCGCCTCTTTATCCTCAGAAGGTGCCCACTGCTCTTCCGCCAATGCCGTAGTCGCATACATACTGGGCTAATTCGTGGTCGTAGGCATGTGCAGTCTCAGGGGTAAAAAATGCCATTAGGCACATAAGGTCAGCCACTCTACATACTGCTTCAAATGGTGAGGCAGAGATAATTGTCAAAACGTTCAAGTCGGCTATGAAATCAGCTAAATATGAACCAGGATTCTTCCATGCTAAAGTTGCGCGTTTCCTGTTGTCATACCGTACAGCGCCCCACACAACGACAAAGAAACCCCTTCTAAAATGTTCCTTAGTCGTGAGTTGAGGACCAGGTTCATTTGAGACTAAATTTGTTCGAGTCGATAGGAAAGCACAAGTCACAAGTCACTCCCTAGATAGTTTGATGTGGGGGACTCGTTGCTTGTAAGGGATTATATGCAAAGTATAGAAAACTAGGTTGAAGGGTGTGTGAAAAATAAAATTGGTTCCTTGACCTACGAGGTTGAAGTATATAGGTTCTCATGGAAAAGATATGTAAATCAGTTGAAGGCAAATATGCTAGATGATGCTAATAAAGGGAACAAAGTTCCGTTGGAAGGTCTATTAAACCTGCCTGTCACCATTGCTGGGGAGAATTCTGTTGCCGTTAGTACTCCGGACAGTAATCCTACTTTGGATATGTTCCAACTGATTCTGTCACTGAACTAGTTCCCAAGAGGTCTTGGTATAACCCAATCTAGTCGCAGATTAAAGAGCCTTGGAAAATACTTGATTTGTAGGTGTTATGGTGTGAACTGTTCCAAATGAATCTGGAGTGACGCATTTGGTATATGTTGATTGGTGTTTGACTTAAGCCTATATCATTGTAAAATATGATTTCTGGATATAACAAAATAACTGTGAATGATCTGATCACGAAGGAACTAATAAAGCAGTGCTGATAATACGCTCAATATAACTTATATTGT
>JAODUJ010147427.1:0-11041 GCA_027564615.1 Psolus chitonoides | reverse complement strand
GAGTTTTTTAAAATGTTATAGATCTGACAAAAAGTTGGGGGATGGGCGTTCATTAGAACCTTTAGGTACATATTATTTTGAGACTACATAAGAGTACAGTACGGTTCTGATGATCATGCATGATGATCAAGAAATAATTGAAAACGCAGTTCAACTGATTCATCTTCATATGCAAACTCATTTGTTTGTACCACCCTCTAAGCACTATTTCTACTGTACATATTTATTTACCTATAGATTACTTTTTGACCTAATATTGGAGTACTACAATATATTCTTGTAATCGCATAATTATTGCACTATTTGAGTTTTCGTATTTATTGTACTTACTATTGACAACAGAGGCAGATATATCCTTTTTAGATGGGATACCAGGCCTTTCCATGCAGATGATAGCCCTGACTGTTAAATATTTGTTGTTATCATCTCTGAGCGAATAACGGTATAGGTTCCACATCTGATTGCCTAATTCTGAAGTGGCACATTGTATTTTTCATCCATTTTGCCATTAAATTTGTGATCAAAGCGGTATTTCTGTAAATTATCTAATAGTATATGATAGAACTAGCATTTATTTGTAACTTAGCCTGACATGTGTTACCTAATTAATCAGTGATTGCATAAATAATACCCCATGAATGATCTGTCATCCCGACAAATTATTCCAGTTTGATTTTTCAATCCATTCGAAAGCACCATCTGTTCGAACTACAAGCCAACAGTGACCTCGCAAACGAGTGGTGTCACCGAACAAAGTTGATACATTGTAGGTACAGTGTACAGTACACAAGTGACATCACAGGCCAATCCATTCCTGTACCTACATTAATTGGTTTGAAATCTCTCATAATAATCCAAAACTGTGCTGGCATTTTTCAGAAATGTTGCAATAAAAATTGCTCTTTCCGAGAATATCTTACAATTTTATACTGTGGGACAGTACTGGCATGCGATACGATACATTCCAAACGATATACAATTCCAAAGCCAATGCAAATGCAATGCAACAAGGCATGTGCCACTTCTGTTTTCAACACTTGCATGAGTAGAATTGATCTCCAAATGATTAGAAGTTGACTATTTATGTACCGTATATACTGCCAGTGACATTGTTACCTTTGTATATCAAATATACTGCCATGATGCAACTTGTCTGGAAATAGAAAATTCAAAATAACAAACACATCCCTGATGATCCTTTTTCTTTTGTTTGTTTCAAGTTGATGCTTCATGATACCATTGAATGCTCACAGGAATAATATATCTCACAATAGCACACTACAGTATTAGATGGCTATGACAGTCATTAGACTGGTGCTTGTAATATCCAATATTCTACCAGTAGCTCCTATAGTGTAACTCGCCGAAGCTAAATGAAATAGCATAATTCATCTGTTGTATGTTAATTTGTATGACACAAAATGAAAGGCCATCGTCATGAAGGTACCGCAGTGGTCTCGGTGACCTTTCCAAAATACAACTGTTCTTTTGTAATGGAATTGGATTTCACCATGATTTTGTCAGATTCCTCAACTGTAATAAGACTAATCAGTAACACAGTTGTGTAAGTGTCATTGTTATAGGGAGAGTCCAATCGGGAAACGAAGAACTTCCACAGAAAATCCCATAACCATGCATTTACTCTCTGCAATGCATTTGGATGTTGACATGATATCTCATCAGATTCTTTAAACAACAAACTGTGGTCGTTATCATACATGTGACTGAAGACTCTTCCTCGAATGTTATACCGGACCGCATCAGATTCTGTAATAGCAAACTGTAAGAGTTCACGCCTGTGAATTGCTGAATGCTTATTTGTTATACAGAACAACTCACCCTTGAACCAGAGAACATTCACAGAATATTCCATTATCACGCAATTAATCTTTCGCAATGCAATTGGATGTCATAATGATTTTGTCAGTTTTCCCCTCACACTAAGCTGTTTGTAATCTGCAACATCCCTGTGACTCGTTCGATACTCTCTCTTTGTTATAGGGACAACCCATTCGGGAACCAGAGGTTTCATGGAATATCTCATTATCTACTCCGTCAAATACCGCTAGTAGTGTTCTGTCCAATGGAGGCAGCTACCCATTGATCTCCTGCTCAGTTTGTTACACGCAGTTTTCTTCAGTCGGAGGTTTACAACGCCATCAACAAAGTCACTGGTGTCAGAAAGCGTGTTTCGTAATCCATTGTAGATATTGCTCCCAGGGTTTCATGCGATCCTTTACACTCATTATGATGAATAAGGTCTGCTGATGTGTAACATTGTTTGTGTTTCTCGTAGGATGCTCGTAGGAGTTCATGAATACTTGAAGGAGCTCAGTGAGTTCGTGGTCATCGAAAAGTTGATTCCGTCAACTTCATAAGATACCTAGTTGGTATACGATCTGGAAATAGGCTGTTTGGTACCAGGACCTTGCTTTGAAGATTGTTTAAAATGAGAAAAATACTTTCAAATATGCTGACAGCAAAAGTTTTGCTCCACAGTGGTATGGTTTACCAAAGTGTGTGAATCCATTATGTTGCCTAATGTCGGTCAGTCGAAAGTGTGTTTATTAGCATTTGAGATAATTAGATGTGATGCCTTGTCTGCATGTAAAGCATAACACCTGGTTAAGCTGTGTTACTCACTTATCTGGATATTGAAACCTAGGATGTTTGTTCATCTCCATTGTTCCTGTTCATGAATACATTTGCATCCAATTCTGATGGCCCTTTTTGTTTCTTTGTTTAGGGTTCTGGTGTCCCTCTGTGGCTGATAAAAATGACTCTCAAAGCAAGCTACCTGTACCTAGTGTATATGCTCCTTTGGCCAGGACTAATTTACAGGGTCGTAGTGGCAGTTTTCCTTCCACTGGCTGTGGTCAAAGAGCCTCCTCAAATGATGTTTCCAAATCCTTGGAATCGACCACCGAAATAATGTTCTGCAAATCTTGTGGAAAACAGTTTACAGATAAAATAAAATACAGGCAGCATGAAGCCTACCACAAGACGAGTCATAAATTTGCGTGCAACGAGTGCCATAAGACTTTTCACTACAAGAAGGATCTCTTGCGACATCACAGAGTCCACACTGGAGAACGACCATTCAAATGTAGATTCTGTGGGAAACGGTTTAAACATAAACAAGCTTGTCAAAAACATGGACAGACTCTTCATATTGATCTTTACTATTGAGTTTCGGCAGCAATATGTTTATTTTGCAAAATTAATAAAACCACATTATAGGCTGATAAACGATTATATATAGTCTGTGTGGTTATCTTTTGAAAGTTAACGAGAAGAGTAAAATGCTCAGCTTATATATGCTGGAAGTAAAAGTTTTTCTCCAACTTCCAGTGGTAGGGTTTGCTAAACTGAATACATGAATTGATCTAATTCCAGTCAGAGAAAAGTGACTTGTCCGAGATACCACTAAATGATGTCATGACCTATGGCATCTATATGAAATGTGTGATGTCTTGTGAAGTTGAGTTATTCTCTATTGCCTCTGGATATATCAAAACTTATGGTGTTCGTGCATCTCATTACTCTTCATCCTGTCATGCTGTCATTCAAATATTATATGGTTCCAATTATGATGGCCCACATTTTGTATTTTTGTTCAGTGTCCTGGTTTCCCTCTTTGGCTGACAGAAATGACTCTCAAAGCATGCTTGCTATCCAGGGCCGACTACAATTCACTCCCAAGCACCAACCCACAGGGCTCTGGTCGGAGGACCTCAAATGCTGGAACCAAATCTCTGGACTCCTCTGAAAAAATGTTCTGCAAATCGTGTGGGAAACAATTTACAGATTTACAGAACTAAATACAAGGCTCACGAGGCCTATCACAGGAGAGTTCGTAAATGTGCCTGCAACGAGTGCAATACAACTTTTCACTACAAGGAGAATCTGTTGCGACATCAGAGAGTCCATACAGGAGAGCAACATTTTAAATGTAGGTTTTGTGGGCATAGATCCAAACTTAAGGAAGAGGCATGAACAAACTCATTGAAATTGTATGTTATCTGTATTTCCTGTGCATGATGGGATTTGTGGACATCGATTCAGACTGAAGAAAGCCTATAAGAGGCATGAACAAACTCATTACAAATAATAAGGCATATTATTTTCATTTTCTGTGTAGAAAAGGATTTGTGGACATTGATTCAAACTGTTTATGATATTCATGGTATAGCTGAATGTTGCAAACAGGTTTTGAAGTTAATGTGATTACTAAATTCACATTTTCCATTTCATGGAATGGAAAAGAGGAATTCCTGTCTCATTGAAGTACAGTATGTCTGATATGATGATGGAAATGACTTTGACAAGAATAGTGTATAGCATAATGTGCAGCTTTAGTTCCTTGGAGCAATAGATGTTGATCTTTGTTATGCTCTCCTTGAAAGTATTAAGTGCCCATTTATAAAGTCCACTATTTTGTTTCTTTGTTCAGGGTCCTGCTCTCTTTCTGTAGCCAACATCAAGCTTTATAGGGGCTACAGTCCTCTTCAAAGAACACCAGGCTATAGAAGTGTTTCTTGTGTCCCTGGCTCGGGTCAAAGCACTGTTCCAGATTATGGAGCCAAATCATCAGAAACAACTGTAGGAACCATGTTTTGCAAATTCTGTGGAAAACGATTTACAGACAAGTCTAAATACAAGGCTCATGAGGCCTACCACAGTAAAGGTAGTAGATTTGCCTGCAATGAGTGCGATAAATCCTTCCACTTTAGAACAGATTTAGTGCGACATCAGAGAGTACATACAGGGGAACGACCATTCAAATGTAGAATCTGTGGAAAACGATTCAAAGTGAACAGCGACTGTAAGAGGCATGAACAAAGCCCACAAACTCATTAAAAATACTAAGGGATGTTTCCTTCATATTCTTATTCCTGGGTCCAGCATTCTTAACATATGATCCAGGAGGTAGTCTGGCATGTCTTTTGCTGTTTCAGTATTGTAAATTTACCAATGAATTGACCAATGAATTGCTCCATTCTAGTAATCCAAGTATTGTAAATCATGGTCCTAAGCAAGGCATTCCAAATCATGGTCCTAAGCAAGGCATTCCATCTCGCTCGCATCCTTTCCAGCCAAACTAGGCAAGCCCACAATGATAAGCCTAACATGAGCATGGATCACCAATGGTGGGTACATGTTGATCACCAATTGTCCAGCAGTGGACTAAGTATGACTATTCATGATGCAGGCTGAAATAAGATTAAAAAGAGGCACATCCAAAATGGCTGTGGGTCTATGTTATTTCATAGTACATTTTTAAGGGGCACCACGGCCATCAATGAGGGCACGATAGCCATGGCCGTCGGTGCCATCTGTTATTTCCAGCCCTGATAATGAATAATATGATTTATTATATTAAAATCCATTAACACTACTGTATACTGCATGCTGTGATTAACAAATATCTCAGCACAACAAGAATAGAGGCATGTAACCAGCAGGAATATGACAGTTGATGAACTTATAATCCCAGACACAATAGCAGCATTGTTAACCAGTGTATCCTGGTGGATCAATAACCACCCAGTGTGTAGGGTGGAGTGCAATGCATGCCTGCCTGCGATCCAGTGATTCAGGAAGGTGCCTGCGGACCAGTGATTCAGGAAGGTTTCCTGCATTGTAACCATAACAATCTGTTCATCGCAACAACTGGTCTGGTATGATCCCTGCCTGTCTGTGTGATCGCAAGTAATTTCTAGTCAACATCCCTAAATATTCCTCACATCATATGGACAAATGTATGAGTTATTATTTTGCATGGGACATGGACAAACTCATAGTAGAAGTAAATAACAATTGTGTAGAGAGTTAATTTCTTGCATAAGTCATAGACACCCATTGCAAGCACTGACCGACATGTAATAAATCTGTGGGCAGAAATTTAAAAGTAGTGGATCATGTAAGAAGCATGAATATAAAATACACTGTATGTTGTCCTAAAATATGTTTTTTATATATATTCCCCATTTTGCTGTTAGTTGTGAAGTCTTCATCGTTTGTTTTTAGGGGACCATTGCAAATTGTATGAATTAGGGGAAACTTGTGTGTGTGCCATTTGGAAGTCAATAGAAATTTGCCCTCTTTATAGGTTTCATGAATTCACAATGCGCATGAGATCCTTTTCAGAAATTGTATTCATAAGGGAATTTCAAAAAATGCTAAGTACTATGTATTTAAAAAAAATAGAAGCAACAAATAACTGGAGGGTGATTGTTGCCTCATTGCATAATTAAAACCTGTCAACAATATAAAGGGAGGGTGACTGCATGTCTTGTGAATACATCATTGAAGTGAAATTGTTCATAGAACATCAATGCAACAATATAATGAGCATTGTATACAGTTCCACAAGAAGGAAGGGAATGGATGTGTTTGTTTACTGCACATCAGTGATTGACATTTCAAAAATGTTTTCAGTTCAGGTTGTCTTCTGCAACCATTTATCTCGCAAGCTATCACATGAATATTGAGTTCCCAAAAATGAAATGACATCAGAGATTCCAGAGAATTTGTTCAAATTTCCTAGGCCTGTAATGTTGATGGTAGAATTTGACATGTCTTACAAACGTAGGCTTTATGATATACATACAGTTACAATTAGGATGTTGCGAATCATATTTGAAGTTCA
Source organism: Psolus chitonoides (assembly GCA_027564615.1). Classification (NCBI taxonomy): domain Eukaryota; kingdom Metazoa; phylum Echinodermata; class Holothuroidea; order Dendrochirotida; family Psolidae; genus Psolus; species Psolus chitonoides. The sequence goes on along the minus strand of JAODUJ010147427.1, from coordinate 4,389 downwards.
TGCGATTAGTAAATTCACACCTGGTATTCCATTCAAGTACAGTATGCCTGATATGATGTTGAAAATGACTTTGACAAGAAGAGTGTATAGCATAATGTGCAGCTTTAGTTCATTGGAGCAATTGATCTGGAATGCTCTCCTTGAAAGTATTTAGTGCCCATTTCTAAAGTCCACTATTTTGTTTCTTTGTTCAGTGTCCTGCTCTCTTTCTGTAGCCAACATCAAGCGTTCTAGGGGCTACAGTCCTCTTCAAAGAACACAAGGCTCTAAAAGTCGTTCTTGTGTCCCTGGCTCTGGTCAAAGCACTGCTCCAGATTATAGACCAAATCATCAGAAAAAACTGTAGAGACAATGTTCTGCAAATCCTGTGGAAAACAATCCACAGACAAGTCTAAATACAAGGCTCATGAGGCCTACCACAGGAAAGGTAGTAGATTTGCCTGCAATGAGTGCGATAAATCTTTCCACTTTAAAACGGATTTAGTGCGACATCCGAGAGTACATACAGGGGAACGACTATTCGAATGTAGAAACTGTGGAAAACGATTTAAAGTGTACAGGGACTGTTAGAGGCATGAACAAAGCCCACAAATACTAAGGAATGTTATCTTCATATTCCTCTTCCTGGGCCCAGCATTCTTAACATATGATCCAGGAGGTAGTCTGCAATGTCTTTTGCTGTTTGAGTATTGTAAATTTTCCAATGGTTTCAAGCTGCAGTCCAGTAATCCAAGGATTGTGAATCCTGGTCCTAAGCAAGGCATTTTATCTCGCTCGCATCCCTTTCCAACCAAACTAGGCAAGCCCACAATGATATGCCTATATGTTGAGTTTCCAAAAATAAAATGAATCCAGAGATTCCAGAGAATTTGTTCAAATTTCATAGCCATGTAATGCTGATGGTAGAATTTGACATGTCTTACAAAAGTAGACTTTATAATATACATAAATAGTGATAGTTACAATTAGGATTTTGCGAACCATATTTGAAGTTTATGCGATTAGTAAATTCACACCTGGTATCCCACGGAATGAAAGAGGGGAATCCCTGTCTCATTCTTCAAGTAAAGTAGCCTGATGTGATGATGAAAATGACTAAGTCTTTGACAAGAAGAGTGCATTGAATAATGTGCAGCTTTAGTTCTTTGGAGGAATTGATCTTTCGATGCTGTGGTGCCATTTTGTTTCTTTGTTCAGGGTCCTGCTTTCTTTCTGTAGCTGATGTCATGCTTTCTAGGAGCTACAGTTCTCTTCCAAGAACACAAGGCTCCGAAAGTGGTTCCTTTTTCCCTGGCTTTGGTCGAAGAACTGTTGCAAATGATGGAACCAAACCTCCAGGAACAACTGTCAAAAAAATGTTCTGCAAATCTTGTGGGAAATAATTTGCAGACCAGTCTAAATACAAGGTTCATGTGGCCTACCACAGGATAGCAGAAAATGATTTAAAGCGAACGGGGACTGTAAGAGGCATGAGCAAACTCATTACAAATACTAAGTTGTGTTATCTCATTTGCTGTAGGACATTGATTCAAACTGAAGGAACCTAAGAGGCATGAACAAACTCATTACAATTACTGAGGAATGAGCCTATGTTCATTTCTTAGGCAGTATCCATATAGCGATCCCGCTATTTCTTGGCATGATCTTGGAGGCGAATACCATGGTATGTATGCTGACTGCTGTGAATAGTTTCAGTTCAGTTTATTCCACATTTTGAAAAAATCAATTCACAGGATTTATGTATAACAATGACAAATGGAAAAGACTAAAGAGCGATACAAGAGAAGTTCCAAGGAATTTCGAGTGCTGTCCTCCCAGAACATAAAAACAAGAAGAACATAAGCTAACACAAGGTGGGTGTGAACAGGAAGAGAAACTGCTGCTTCAGTATTTGTTGAAATTAACATTTAACTGAATATAGCATTTTATTTGCCTTCAACTCAGAGGGAAGTGAATTCCATAATTTAGGACCAATATAACTGTGATGAGAAGAAGTTGCCTGGTAAGTTGGGATCGAGATATTGTCATTGGAATGGGTACGATGTGAATTTTGAGTTTCAATTAGGATATGAAATAAAGTATTGAAAACAGAAGGCGTTTTGCCATTATCAAACTATTGAAAATAACAAATGGAAAAAGTTTAATATTATAAACAGAATGAAAATATTATTCAACTGAGCAAATAATGGTGAAGTGTGTGCAGAGTGGGGTTAAGTATTAGTTTATTAACTCATTTCATATGTGGAGTTAATTTTTCTTGCACTGGTTATAGACAAACTCATAAATACTGATACACATGAAGCTAATCTCATGCAAGTGACATGGATGACCTACACATATTATTGTTAGTTATTGCATGAGACATGGGTAAGCTCATCGTAAATACAAACATGTGTCATGTACATCGTATGGTTGACTTGATGTTCCATACCAGCGTAGATAGTAAGTCTGTGTTTATGATACACCTGTACTCATCAATTGTAATAGTTTACATTATTAAGAAATTTGAAAACATATGCTGTTCCATGAAGTGTATAAAGGTGACTCCCCTCTCATTGAAGTACAGTAGGCCTGATACAGTGTGATGATGAAAATTCCTTTTATGGTTGAGGTAATTTACGGCGACATGAGAGAGTACATACAGGAGAAAGACTATTTCAATGCAGAATTTGTGAACACTTTAGGACAAATGGGGATTGTGTGAGACATGAAAAAACTCATAATATAAATTGAAACTTTGAATACCAAGAACCCAAAGAGAATATTGTTTTTCTGTCGTTTGCCTGTCATTGGAAGCTCATGTAATCCCTTCCTCTTAAAGGCCTCCTTATCACTCACTATAATGAAGCGTGTTCCTGCTAGTCAAGTGATAGAACTTGAGACTTGTGTGTTCGGGTCCGCTCTCGATCATTGTGTAATGTTCTAAGACAATGAAACTTACCTCTATTGACAAAAGCTGTTGGAATCTAACAAATAGAGCTATGGGATCTCACTGCGCCTCGCTCCACCACCAGCCGGATTGACATGTCTCCCCGCTGGATAATGTTGGATTATGGGAATTGATGGATGACTTGCCACATGGGCAACACCTTGTCCTCCTCAAGATAATTTCATATACTGTGGTGTGTCTTAGGGTGCAGTTATTGTCAGATCACGATGGACAGTCCTTTGATCAAATAATAAAGGCCTCATAATCACTCACTGAGGAACTATTAAAACAGAGCTGCCAAGTGGTAAAGATTTTGCTCATTTAGTAACAAAAGGAGTTCTCTTCAAAATATCTCTTTATGACGACAATAGTGAATTGCCTAATTTCATTTAATTGGCATTAACATTTAAAGAGTCAAGTTGGATTCAGTTTTGACAGTTGATGTTTATTGGCAAAGATTAATCCCCTCTGATTAGTTGAGAAATTTAAGAAATGGAAGGATGGTATAGAATGTAAGGGTTAATATGAAGAACACCAAAGTAATGGTCAGTAGTTGTGACAATGTCCCAGTGCATAGCTCAGGTAAATGGCCTTGCCTTGTTCAGTTTGTAGAAAGGGTGTTGGTAGTAACTCTATTTTTTGCACTTTATGCACGCACTAGGTACACAAGAGATTTAGTGGTGTTAGAGGAAGTTTGAAATATGATTATTGAGTGCAACAATTATAAGGGTGAAGTCAGAGCACCTACAAAACAGCTAGATCCAGTAGTTATTGGTTATGATTCCCTGGAAGCGGTAGACAAGTTCTGCTATTTAGGGGAATCCATAGCCTAACTAACAGTAAACAGTTCACAATGAAACAAACATAGGCTAGGCTTGGCTATCAATAGGCCTAGCTAGAGGTCCTCTAGCCATGTTCAGTGGCGTGTCCAGGGGGTGGGGGTTAGTCAATCCCCTGGTACGCTATGCGCCAACCATGGTGGCGCTCCGCTTCGATAGTCTCATTTCCATAAAAGCACCCGGATTTGACACATCCTGATCACATCACACGGATCATGTTCATACCACTGGAACTAGTGTAGCCCTAGTATAATGTTTATATCATTGTATAGGCTTACAAATCATTAAATCCATGCCTACAACAACAATATATTGTTACTTATAACACGGCACGATGAACACGCTGTACTTTGCCCGAAACAGTAATGTCCTACCAACCGAACAGTACCACTCTAACCTGCTATTGAACATCTATCCTAAACAAACGACCAGAGTCCGCATAACTATGCAATACAGCTGTACATAATCGGCGTAACTTCCACTCATTTTCCATTCTGACGGCATCCTGACGGCTCCTGGCGGCTCTAGACGGCACCTGACGGCTCCAGACGGTATTTAGCATGACCGGTGAAAACCTACATGGCTAGTACTAAGTACAAATCACGATTTCTTCCCCCTTTA
>JAODUJ010147316.1:0-11041 GCA_027564615.1 Psolus chitonoides | reverse complement strand
GGCGGCATCTAGTAGTGTTTTGTCAGTCTCTGTGTGTAGTGGACGCAGCGCGAGGGGTTGTGTCATTGTCTGTCTTCACTTGGGCCGATATTTTTCAGGCCCGTGCCACTTTTGGAGTCGCTGTTCGGGCGCTTGTACGGTATATGGTTGCGCCGTTGGTGTTTTCGTGGGTCCCAGTGTGGGGCCTTTGTGGGTCTCAGTGTGCGGGGGACCTGGCAAGGGGGGGGGGTCGTGTCCTTGTGTCTCTTCGCTTGCGTTGTCACATTCCTTTTGGGGCGGTTGTCTGGGCCCGTGTGCGAGATATAGGGTATCTGCCGTTGGCGTTTTTGTGGGTACCAGTGTGTGTTGGACCCAATGCGGCGGTTTTCGTTCATGTCTCTCCGCCATTGGGTGGGCCCATTTTTGTGGGCCCTTTGGGGCTGCTCTCTGGGCCCGTGTACGGTGAGATGTTGTCTTCAATGTGTTAGTGTTGCAATATATATGACTGATTGTTCTGAATTGGTTATGTCCGTTTGTCTTTTCACTCACTGGCGTCAGTTGACTGTAGTCTTTCGTCCCGGTGGGGACCATAGGATCAAGTAATAGTCGCAGCCTTTCATTACTCAGGGTCCCCCATGCGGTATGTGGGCGGCAGTAATTCAGATTATTGGATATTAGCCATAGACCAACATACAACCAGACTGTCAAACCACAATTTCCGCCGTCGGGAGAATTTGTTGACTAAATTTCCACATGATTGTTACTAATTTGTTTACAAAGCCCATAGCAACGATGCTTCGGAGTTCCTGAGCTGACGTCACATATTGAGTTAATGTTTTTCACTCGGCAATCTACGAGTGTCTTTAGGATCGCGTTATAAAATGCTCATTTCTCAAGAATGGATAACTTTTGGAAAAAAATAAACAGTGAGATGTTTTTGAGATGCTAATACGTCGATTTAGAGATTTTTATAAACCCATTTCATGCCATTTCTAAATTTTGAGATTTAAGGTCACCAATTCAACTTTTAAAGTCCAAAATTTGAGATTTGACGACAAATTGAAAATTTGTTCTATTTTGCCATGTCCCCATTAAGCCACCGTAGTTTTTATCCTGTAAAATGTGCTTCTATATGATGTTGTGTTCCCTAACCACATGGCCAAAATAGCGGAGCTCCCTCTGCATGACATCTTTTCTCAACGTCAGCTCAGAACCAATCTTGTCCAGTACCCAGATGTTTGATCCGTTATCTTTCCATGACACTTGCAAAAGTCTTCTGTGACACCATATTTCAAATGCATCAATTCTCCTTCCATCGTTCTTTGTCATCGTTCAAGATTCACATCCATAGATGGCAATGAAAAATACTGTTGCTCTGAGCAGGCGAAGTTTAAGATTTCTTGACAATTTACGGCTTTTCAAGATGTTCACCAGGTTCTGTGTTGTTATCCTTGCTATTACCAGTCTGTCGTGCTTGCACCTTTGTTGGAAATCATCGAACCCAGGTATTTTTTCCCCATCTAGTTCTAAATCGCATCCTGGTCTGTCTCTATCTATAACCATTGTCTTTGTCTTCTTGGTGTTGAACAGAAGACCCTTCTTTACACTTGCTCCTTTAATCCTTGCTAACAGTTCCATCAGTTGCTCTCTGCTACTGCAAATGAGTGTGGTATCGTCCGCCGCGGCATATCCCAGGTTCGTGATTTTGGTACCACCTAATTGCACACCGCCATTGAACCATTCAAGAGCTTCTCTCATGATGTCCTCCGAGGATATGTTGAAGAGGTTTGGTGAAAGGATACAACCTTGTCGAAGACCGCTTCGGATCGTAAACCGGTCTGACTGCAGATTCTTGGTCGTTTTAAAGCCCTCTGATTAGGTATATTGTATGATCAGGGAATCCTATCCTCGACATTGTTTCCCATAACTGGACATGGCTTACGCAGTCAAAAGCCTCAGAATAGTCGATGAAACACATGTACCGGGGGAGTTTATGATTTGTACACTTTCCGATGACATTCCTGATGTTTACGATCTGGTCTCTAATCCCTCTACCTTCTCAAAAGCGTGCCTGCTCATCATAAATCTCTTGATTATTCTCCTGTTTATGACTTTGATCAGCACTTTACTTGCGTGGCAAATGAGGCTGATGGTGCGATAGTTGGCACATTCCTTTAGATTTCCTTTTTTGGCAGTGGAATGAATACAGCTCTGCACCAATCTTTCTGCCAGCCTTCGCTGTTCCAGATGAGTCTACACAAACGCCACATTAGATCAACACCTTCTTCACCAGATGCGTTCCACAACTCAGCTTGTATTCCATTTATGCCAGGTGATTTGGCATTCTTCATCTGACTCATTGTTAGTTATACTTCTGATCTGAGTGGTGGGGGCTCATCTTTCCTTCTTTCATTTTGAGTGTACACTTGGGGGTCCTGCGACTCAAACAAATTTATGCTGTATTCGACCCATCTTTTCTTGATGTCTCCACTTTCAGTTAGAGTATTTCCATCATTTATCACGTCCATCCTTGGGGACCACTTACTTGTCAGTTCCTTCGCAATGCCAAATGCTTTTCTTGAATCACCCTTATAGCTCTCCATCTCCACACACTTTCTTTTAATGAAGCTTCTCCTGTCCTTTCTGACGCTCTTGTATACTTCTTTATTCAGGCGTGACCCAATCTTTCCCATCACCATCTGACTTTGCACTTTTCCTTTCTCCTGCCAATTTCAAAGTTTGCTGTGAAATCCAGTGTTGTTTTCTTTCCCTTTTCTTTGAATGTGTTTTTTTTGCAAAAGTCACAACTGCTTCCTTCATGTCTTCCCACAACTCATTTGGGGTCTGTTCTTCCTCTGCCACCGTCAGCAGCTGTTCAAACCTGTTTTTCACCTCAACTGTTCCGAAATCCTGTCAACATCATATATGATTGGTGTCGGACTGGTTTTCTGTGCCTTCAATTTTAGCTTCAGTTTTCCTACAAGAAGTTGATGGTCACTTCTACAGTTTGCAGTGTCCCGGTCGGAATGTATCGAATTTGATCTCGGATTGGGATACTGCATCAATGTAGGACTAGTGCTGTTCATATATAGATGCCGATTCAACAGAAAAATGCATCATGTTCCACGGGCTCGAGACCACCAGTTGGCTTCATAGCTTAATTGGAAGGGCGTTCGCACGTAAAGCGAGAGGTCCGCGGTTCGAATCCCGGTGGAGCCATGAGCTCTTCACTACTTCCAGATTTCCGATCTTCTGACTGATATATATATATGAAAAGTTTGTATTTTAGAGGTACAGCAATGGCTGTCCACTAATTTTCCAAAACTTAATGCTGATAAGACAGAGGTTTTGCTAATCGGTTTCAGATCCCAACTTGCTAAGATCAGTGTACCTTCAATGACAATTGCTGGTGCAGAGATTACTATTGAATCAACTCCTGTGCGAAATATTGGGGTTATCTTTGACACTGGTATGAATATGACTACACAGGTAGCTAATATCATCGGAGCTGCTAACTTTTACCTTAGAAATATCAGCAGGGCCGTAAATTACTAACCACTGTAGCAACTAAATTAACCTTGCAGACAATCGTAACCTCCAGGTTGGATTACTGCAACAGCCTGCTGGTTGGCATAAACAAATCTCTCTTGGACAGACTGGAAAACGTTCAACGGACTGCTGCTAGAATCATAACCAAGAAAGGCAAGCTTGATCACATCACCACTGAACTCATTTTCCTACCCTGGCTGCCCGTCACACATTTAATTGACTTGCGGAGGGTTTGTACGATTCTGGCAAACCTTTCAGAATCATGATGGCTGTCAATAATCCATCACTCAGTGTTTCATTTGCGTTTCTTAGCTTTTTCCGCCCTGATTATGTAGTCAGTTATGCTTTCACCCGAATTTTCCTTGAGGGAGGTTGGTTCTATGTACAACGTAATTATGCGCGGCTTACCGCGACTCGAGTAGTGGTCTCCCAGTATTTTTAGGGCTTTTCTTCCGTCGTCAGTAGCATCTCTCATTACCAACGATAGACTTTTGTCGTCCAAAAACTGTACGAGTTCGGCATAACACTCTTCGTTCTTTGCGCGACCGGCATCAACATCTAACGTTGGCAGGCTTAACGTTAGGCCTAGGCCTAGTATGGTATCCTTCAACTGCATCATACGTAGGTGACCGAGGAATTTCGTCTCCCATATTTCGTACTTTGTTGTTCGTCCCCGTTGAAACATAATCTCTGCCGGCTTCCTAAATCCCGCCTGGGCCCATAACCTGTTGGAGCTGACATCTCGGATTAGGAAAACGGTTATTAAAATGACAAACGAATTCTCTTTATTACACGAAACTAAGTATCGCGAAGCACGTAGCAGTTGTGCGAAAGAGGGTGCACAGAAATGTTAATGAGAGCACTTCATTGTTAACACCCCCATCCTACATACCGACATGCTTCAACTGCAATCGAGGCCTAGACATCTTTGTTCTACGACCTCGCCTCGATTTGTCGAACACCGGACCACTCACACAACTTTTGCAGATAGATCATTTTCCTGTTTACGCACCAAAGCTCTGGAATCGTCTCACTGAAAACATCCAAAATGCTAAATCGATCACAGCATTCGAACAGCTACTGAAGTTTCACCTCTTCCAACAAGCATACAGACAGTAATAACTCTTCTTGATTTCTGTCTTTCAGCGCCTTAGTGCAAATTAAGTTTTGGTTTAGGCGCTATATAAATGTCAGTTTAATATATCATTATTATTCCTCACGCACCCAATATGGAATTTAATTATGACCAACACTGAACACTGTGCCAACGAATCTGTAGAAGCATTTTTGATGTTTTATGAAATGACTCACTTTATGACCTTTGACCCAAAATTCCTGAACACCTCGAATGAAGCACTACCACAGTATCATTATGACCAACACTGAATACTGTGTCGTAGAATCTGTAGGAGCAGCATTCTTGGTGTTTTCATAAAATGACCCATATGACCCACTTTATTACCTTTGACCCACAGTTCCTGAATACCCCGAATGAAGCACTACCAAAGTATCATTGTGACCAACATCGAACATTGTACCATAGAATCTGTACGAGAAGAAGCATTTTTAGTGTTTCAATTAAATGACCCAAATGACCCACTTTATGACCTTTACCCAGAATTCTTGAACACCACGAATGAGGCAATACCAAAGTATAATTATGACCAACACTGAACACTACCATAGAATATGTAGGAGCATTTTTAGTGTTTCCATAAAAATGACCCATATGACCCATTTAATGACATTTGACTCAAAATTCCTGAACACCCCAAATGAGGCACTACCAAAGTATCACTATGACCAACGCTGAACACTGTAACATAGAATCTGTAGAAGCCTTTTTAGTGTTTCTATAAATGACCCGAACACCCATTTTATGACCTCCCCCTTCCCAGACCCAAAATTCCTGAAACACTTTGAAGGAAGCACTACCAAAGTATCATGATGACCAACACTGATCCATAAAATATGTAGGAGAAGCATTGTTGTTGTTTTCATAAAATGACTAATATGACCCACTTTATGAACTTTGACCCAAAATTCCCGAATGAGGCACTACCAAAGTATCATTATGACCAACAACATAGAATCTGTAGGAGAAGCATTTTTAGTGTTTTCATAAAATTACCCATCTGACCCACTTTATGACCTTTGACCCGAAAAACCCCGAATGAAGCACTACCAACGTCACATTATGACCAAAACCGTACACTGTGCCATAGAATCTGTAGGAGAAGCATTTTTTGTGTTTACATAAAATGACCCATATGACCCGCTTTTCATGACCTTCGGCCCAAAATTCCTGAAACACCCCAAATGAAGCACTACCACAGTATCATGACCAAAACCGAACACTGTGCTATAAAATCTGTAGAGGCAATTTTGGTGTTTTCATAAAATGACCCACTTTATGACCTTTGACCCGAAATTCCTGAACACCTAGAATGAAGCACTACCAAAGTATCATTATGACCAAAACCGAATACTGTGCTATAGACTCTGGAGAAGCATTTTTGGTGTTTTCATAAAATGACCCATAAGACACCGCTTTATGACCTTGGACCCAAAATTCCTGAAACACCCCGAATGAAGCACTACCAAAGTATCATGATGACCAACACTTAACACTGTACCATAGAAGAAGCACTTTTGGTGTTTTCATAAAATGACATTTTTCTTTATCTCTTGTTTTCTTCCCATTCCTTTCGATCTCTTTTTTGTTGTTGTTACTTTTCCTTTATTTCCTCTTTTTATGAATATGTTCCCCTTTTCTTATGAATTTTCCATCCATTTTCCGATTTTTACTGACAAAAATGTCCTGGGTCGCCCACCCTCAGCTATGCCACTGGTTGTTGTGTAGTGTCCTTGAGCAAGACACTTTACTCCAGACACTATTGCTCCAGTCCACTCAGCTGAAAATAGGTATTTGCCTTGACTAATGGTTATCCAGCCACGGACTGACGTTCCATCCTGGAGGAGTTCCACACTCTCGTCCACTTTACATCAAGGAAACCAGATTTGAGCACCGACCCATATGGTCCGCGAGGACACCGAGGAATATTCCTTCAATGGAGGGGAGCAGTTGCTCTCACAATTCCATTTACTTTCTTGTTGAACCAATGATAATGACATTTTTCAGCAATTGAATGATTTCCCGTTCTGGGAGGATGCCACACTGTTGTCATTGGAACAGGAATTAAGCACTTGACCATGCAATTAGATCACAGGGCTCGGACAGAGGATAAACCATATTGAAAATCACGGACCATTTTAGGGCTGGAATTAAGAGAATGAGAGTTCTGCAAAGGACATACAAGTGAGGAAAGCCCAGGCATGGTCTGCTCTTGATATATATAGGTATGGAAATCAAAAATAAGCAGAGGTCTAAAGATTGGATTCGTTAAAGCTACTGTAGAATCTGTACTTCCTTACGGATGTGAAATGTGGACTATCAGAGACAAACTGGATTGGATGGTACATACACCAGACTTCTGAGGGCAGCACCTAACGCCAATCATCATATCTCAAATGAAACCCTGTATGGAGATCTTCCCTTCCTTACAGAGTTCATAAGGTGGAGACGGATGAATCTCGCAGGACACTTCCATCGTAGTAAGGATGAGGTTGTTTCACAAATCCTGTTCTGGACACCAGCCCATGGCAGCAGAGGGAGGGAATGACCACCCAAGTCATACGATAACCACCTAAAAGATGATACTGGTCTTCAAAGCATCCACTAGAAACAGACAGCTATGACTGATCGAGACAGGTTGAGTATCTTCATTGGTCGAGAGCACGGTGTGCCTCGATCAAAGTAGGTAGGAGATTGAACTGCTAAGAATTGGGGCCTTGTTGATGCCTTCATCAAGAATCAATGACATTGATCACTTTTCGTCCTTGAAAAAGTAACACAATCTGACATTTTACCCTTACATCAACTAAAACTCTGGAGTTTTTGGCAAAGGACAAGTGTTTTCGGCCAATCGGTTTGCAGAACTAGTAAAACTGTGTCATGTTTCCATTTCGTTCCTTTGGTCTGCATGATATTTCCGTTGATTAACTTTGAGAGGCCTATGCACATTTCCACCAGGCCCTACACAATTTTTTCTTCATTTCGGGAAATCCGGGGGTATCGCAGGCTCTATAGCATTGGTGTGTAGCAGTCACATATCTGGCGGGGCCCGCGCGGTGCCCTTCGAAGTTTTCACGACTCCAATCACGAGGCGCCCGTGTATAAAGCCGCGAGGGTACTGCAGGATAATAGGATGGGAGCTGTGAGATACCCAAACGATTTTTATACATCGAATGTATGGGGCTTGTGAGGGACTCACACAGACATTGTAAGATACATCGTAAGATACTCGTACGATAATCTTGGAAATAGTATGGGTTCCGTACGATTTGAGGGGCCCGAAATTCTGTCCCAAAATCGTACAGCATCAGTACTACGAATGCTGCGGTGCCCGTGCGATGCTATCTACGACGCATCTACAGGCTTTCGGACAGTACAAATTTCTACAACACATCAGGAACTTTTACTCCGCGCTCCTGATGCGCCCTGCGGCGAGGAAAGAACGCCAAGGCGCTCGCAGTATAGCCACGGCACCCTTGCGGACGCCTGAGATTTTGCCAATTTTCTCCGAAGTTTGAGCCCGTACGGGGGCCTCATCTCAGATGGGTGGATATGTCACTTAGACATATTAGGCTATTTTCATAAAAAAGATATTCCAATAAAACACAAGGACAATAGATTTTGTTATGTTACTTTTATGAGACTTTTTATTGTTATTAGGCGGTTGTGAGACATTACATTTGACATGGTCCTAAACATGGTGTCATAGGTTACCATAGTAACAGTTACCATGGTAACAAGGCAAGACAAAGCAACATCGACCAGCATCCTTCTACTGTATCCAATGGGACAAAACTTTGTACGAAAGGAAACGTATGTACATATTGATGCAGAACTGTATGTACACTGGTTATATGTATATGTATATAATATATTAACTTATAAAACTATCTAAACAAACTCAACTGTACATTAACAAGATAATATTGCCTATTGATGATATTATGAGTAGGGATTATAGCATGTCACAATCTGACCCCTCCCTACCCCTTCCCAGATGACTAGCAAAGTAGGGAAAAAAGGAACACACATAACATACAAAACTGTTCAGGCTGAACATGAAATTTTCAGCCTGCACAGCCCACCAGAAGCTTTCAAGGTAACAAGGTAACAAGTATTGATGCAGTATGATAAATTATGGAGACCTGCTTAAACAACAGCCAGGACTAGAGTCCCTTTACACAGAGAATTACGACATGACGCGTCCCAAAACTAATTAACAAAGGAGCCATTTTGCATCCAACGCTCATGCACACATCTGTGTGCGTGTGATCACCGTGCGCCGGATGAAAAATGGTTCATACGACAACGCAATATGCGCTCCACACTGTTTGAGTGGGTATCAGCGTGCTTTTTCGTTCTGCGTATGTTAAAATCATCAGGTTCCCGGAAGCTCATCCTACCCCATAGGTAAGTTACCACAGAAATGCCCAAAATTGTGGGATATATTGATTGCAGTTTGAGAAATGGCTAAAAAATATTTTGTAGGACACGCAGCCAACTCGCATTTACAAACAGGGCCGGATCTAGGTCCTGTTGTGACGACCACTTGCGTCCATACTTTTTATGTGTTGCGCGTATACATTTCTGCAATACGCGTCTTACAAGTTGGATGCAAAATGGCGTCAAATTCTTAGTTGTCGCAACTCTCTATATGAAGGGACAGGACCATATGCATACTGAAGGACATAACTGTGCACAATACAATGCCATACAAATTTCATGTTCACTCAAAACCTAAACTTTTCACATAAAAAAAATTGTTTTTCAGGCCTTGTGGATTTAAGTAACATCAGATACCTTCATATAAACCACATTGAACAAAAGCGCCATACATGCAGTAACAAAACTGGCTTTAATGAGTCTGAGCAATATCCACAGCCACCCATACAAAGTAACAATGGATTATTTTAGAAATTTAGATTCGACTTGTAATACAATATTTGATTACCAAGATGGTCACGCTTTTAGCCACCTTCGTTGCCTGCCAACTTATCAAGTTTTCAGCTAAGTTACAAGACAGAAATCCACCTTCTCGGGTCCTATTTCTGCACCAAATGGGAAAAGCTGATTTGGTTGGGTTATCAAATATTAACATGTTTGAACGAATACAACTTGGTTTTATTAACTTTTTGATCACCATTTTGGTATGTTGCCCTAATATGGGTGTGGCCTATGCCTAATAAAGTACAAGCTGGCTCTTCCCACCGCAACTCTTGCAATTTAATGCTTTACTTGCTTTTTACAATCTTTACCAAGAAATCGCAATCATCTATTTTATTGCCAACCCATGTTTCGTGCCTTCTGACACAATATACCGTAATTTGACTACAGTCATTTTTAGATTTACTACTTTAGTATCATTTTTTAAAGTAAACAGTATTACTTTTGTTGTCACAGACACTAAAATGTATGTTATTCAGAAAAGCTGATGGCGTAGCTGGATGGAGAAGGGGCACAGACATTTGTGGGGAAGGAATGGGGACCATGGCAAAGAGAATTATTGCTTATTGGCTGTTTTTTTTCAATGCTGAACCCCCAAAATGGAGTGAAATTTTGTTTTACCCCCCAAAAGGGGACAGAAATGTTATTTTCCCCCTCACAGCTGGCTACACTACTGAGTAAAGCTATGTGCATGTGCATTGATGTACACTATACAACAATGATTTTTTTATCTGACATGACGTGACTAAATACGAAAACACCTAATGTTTTGACTAGTAGAGGAATCTCACTTTCTCTCATTTTTGAAAAATACCAACTTAATTTTTTCCGCAAAAAATCATGCATTCTTTCCAAGCCAATCTATATCGCTCTTGTAAAGAGCTCATAATCTTCTAAATTCTCCGATTAGGGATTTTCCAAGAGTTTTCAGCTCTCTTCCCAATTTTCTATTATATTTTTTTGCAGGAATCATTTAGCAAGCTGTGGAGAATTTGTAAACTTAAAGCTAGTTATACTACATAATCAACATCAGCTGAAATACGACATATTAAGTGACATGTTCATAGCATGAAATTGAAACAAACACAAACTAAAATGAACCTCATCCTGAACTGAACATTATAGCCGGACTTGTTGTGTAAATTACAAAGCATGATTGCGTAACAAAGGTATCTAGGTAGTCTTTGGGAGAAGGCTTCTTCTTCCAAGCCAATGCTGGCTCATAGGGGCGGGTGCTTATATCTGGTTTTCATGATGTGAAGCAGACAGGAGTTTGGAACTCCCCCAGGATGGGGTGCTGGTCCATCGCTGGATAACCTCTAGCCGAAGCTAGAACCCACTCTAGAGCGAGAGTGTGGCAGAGCAGTTCAGTGAACGCTTTGCATGCAAGAGGTCCTGGGTTCGATTCCAGCCGGGTGCTTTTTCAGAGGTGGC
>JAODUJ010147205.1:0-11042 GCA_027564615.1 Psolus chitonoides | reverse complement strand
ATAATAATAATAATAATAATAATAATAATAATAATAATAATAATAATAATAATAATAATAATAATAATAATAATGCAAAAGCCTCTAGGCGCTATAAACCGAGAAAACAGATGACAATACAAAAAACACAATAACAGGAGAGGGAGATTTCATCATTACACTGGTACAAAGACAACCGAAACACAACAAAGCAAAGAAAAGAAATAAAGTCAACTTGGCAGAAAATACTGAGTGAGCAGATATGTTTTGAGACGTGACATAAAATGGAGAGAGACGGGGCCTGACGAACAGAGTTCGGGAGGCCATTCCACAAAAAAGGAGCAGCAAATGCGAAAGAACGACTACCGTAGAACTTAGTTGAGGAGCGTGCCATTATGTTGAGCCGACGCTCGGAAGCTGACCTAAGAGCACTAGGAGGAACCTACAGCTGAACAAGCTCTGAGATGAAATCAGGAGAAATGCAGTTAATGGCCTTGTAAGTGAGTAGAAGAATTTTAAATGCAATTATCTTACATACCGTTATATGATGCAAGCGTTGTAAAAGTGAGATGCCAACGCGTAAAATGTGTAGTCATGCCTATTTCCAAATGATAACTATTTTTATATTTTGTTAATGGAACAAACCGCTATCCCAGGCGGACATGTTCCTTCTCTTCCCCCGGCTTGGCACATTGCATACCGAAGTTGCTTACATACTTACACCTACTAGGGAGTGTAGCATACCATGGACTATTCACTTTGGAGTTTAATTGAAATTGAAATTGGAATGGTCCAGAAGAGTCGCGCTGATGGGTGACGCAATTTTCAACAACGTCACAAATCATACCATCAACCAGTGAGTTTGAATTACCTTGACTGCACTTATTCTGCAGTGGTGTTTGCCATAAATAATACAGTGTGGCATTCCATATTAAATGCGTCTATCGTTAGGTGGTACCCTAACTGGAGTCATCCGGAGTTCAATTTACCGGCACTAGCGGCTTCTTTTTTCTTGACTCGCAATGCCCAAAAGTTTGCGTAATCTTTGAGAATCTGTTTTTCAACTCAGATTAGGGCCTTAGTAAAATAATAAATGATCAGTTGTATGAAAAACTACATTGGCTTATGCAGAAAGGAGATACATTCAACAAAAGAATTACGGAATATGATATCGTCTGTTCCAATCGAAGTTGATGCCTAGCCTAAAATACCTGGAAACTCATATCACTAAGCTGTTTTCCTGATGATCATTTCCAGTCACGGGTTATGGAACATAAAATAATGTTTTTTAACGTCTTTTGTGGTAAATTTAAACTGGATAGGCTATGTATTTGATCGTTGTTATTTACTAACTCACTAACAATTTAGATAGTTTGAACATGCAGTCACAGAGTTTGATGAAAGCAATGTTAGAATGATGTGCAAATAATATAATAAAAACCGGTCTGTATAATATATTCATTTGAGAACTAAATTACTTAAGGATTTTTTTTATTACCAATCCTTATTCTTGTTCGACAAATATAAAATTCAAAATTATACGGTGCATTATTATTCAGCAATCGTTTAATTTTCGTATCAAATTTTATTTCAACATATTAGGCTATCTATTTAATAATTTTGAATTTTATTCGAAAAATTATAGTGTGATTAATAGTTTGATGTTTGCTTGAAGTCCTTATTTTTTCGTTTTTTTTCGTTTTTATTTCATTTGATTTCAAACTTAATTTTACCATCAGTCCCATTCACGAACATCTAGACAACTAGACGGTGAGTTTTTTTGGTCAAAAATGGTATAATCGGAAGGCAGTTTTTCTTGATGAATATATTTGTATATAAACATTATTTTTATTTATAATTGTATGTTAAACTAGTTTAACCTAGACAAATACCAGTTTCAAATTGGTACACATGTTCAATGAGCAATTTAATTACATTACTAATTAGAGGTTTCTATGTTCTACTTGTTGCTTCATATTGATGTTTTTGAAGTTGAATTCATTTTTTATAAAGTAATATTGGCTATACGTTATGAGTAGGCTACATGTGAAATACTTTTTGTTGGGATCAACAGATATCAACTTCAATTATTTTCCAATATTAAACTAATTCGACAACCATTACAAACCTAAAATTGCTACACAATAATAAGAAGTATATGTTTTTATAATTTGGATATATTTTTGTTATTATATAAAACCCAAAATTGATAGGTTCCGACAATAAGCTGAATTTATGTATTTCTATAAATTAGGCTACAAACTCCCTCTAGTGTTTGTGAGTTAACATATTTTATTTGATCAACAAGTTTTGTTTTAAAGAAACGGATGATGTGTTTAATAAAAACGATGTGTACTCAAAGTTCTCAAATGAACAAAAATATAGTCATTGATAACCTAAAAATGAAGCTAAAAAATAAAGTCCAATAATCGAATAATTCTGATATATTGCCTGTATATCAAACAAAAATAATTATGCATGACTACTCACTGACACTTTTTATATGAGTGAAGCTTATATCAAGTGCGTTGTATTACCTTAAACTGTTACAAACCGATAATTGAATAATAAATAATTTGAAGTGATATATCGTTTTTAATAGCCTAATACTTTTGTCGAAGTCAGCAGAATATAAATTGCAGTTTATAATATTATTCACATTTTTTAACCCGATGGACTGAAAATGCGTTAACATAGTTTGTGTATATTTTACGTGTAGGTTCCAAAAGACAATGTTATTAACAAGAAAAAAATGGAGTCATTAAAAAAAGTAATGAACTATCTTTTTTATCATTATTAAATTATTTAATCGAATATTATGTAAAACATACCTTGAAAACATGCAAAATACTCTGTCCTGTTCTACTCTCAGAAAACATTTCTAGTAATAGATATATTCAGTAAAATAAAATTACTTTTCAAAGAGGTTTATATAACATTGAACAAAACTATTTGATATATTTGTGGAATGATTTTTTAAAAATATATCTGATATTAGTTTTCAATTTGTTTGAGATCTTATTGTTAACATTTTCAGCATATGTAGACACCGAGTCTGACAATGTTTGCAAATATGGGCCTATATGCACGAAGATTCTTGAAATGAAAAAAAAGTCTTTATATCAAAATGAAATTATTTATTAAAGGGAAGAGATAATCTTATTTTGTGTGATGATTTGCAATATATTTTTCATAACTGCTCAGTGGTTTGTTGTTTGAAAAAAACATTTTGAAAAAACATTTCCTTTGAAAGTTAAAGAAGAACAATTTAATTTCAGGAGTAGACAATAACACCTCGATAGACAATGTACAAGTAGGTGGTTTATTAAATTTAGTTTCTTTCAGCAAGTTTATTTGAATCCATCCAGCGCCTCTATGAAATTAGTCTAAAATAAATGTTCTTCATAACGTTTCAATTACAATGATGCGACATTCATTCAACCAACGTTGAGCAATATCATTTGAAAGTAAGCCTGTTGGTACATAATTATGTTGTTGTTTTGAAGTTAGTGTATCAATACCACACAAATAAAAAAGGAAAAGGCTAACACAGTAATAGCCTAATAAATTAACGAGTGTTTCTAGCCCAGCGTTAGTGTCACGTGGTATTCGCTACATCAAATGTGGTGGTTCTCTGCATCGAACTACACAGTGAGCAATGACGCATGGGTATTATTTTCCATGTTTTTTTTTCTAAGAAACTGCTCCATTTCGGATGCTTTCTGCACCGAAAAGCTGCGCCAAATATGAGTATTTGATCTATTTGACTAATCATTGGTACGTTCTCCCCACTGTTTATATAAGCAGTGAGACATTAGCGCTGAGGCGGTACGTCCTCAGTGTGCCACGCAGAGCTTCAGTGTACTGGGCATGACGTCATTCTCTTTAATGTAGTTCTCTTAATAATACATAAAATACATATAAATAGGAGGAAAGATAAGATGACAACAAATAAAATATATTTGGTCATTGATTTGGTTTTGCTAAACTCATTGATCTCCTTTAGCAATATTAGGGTGTTGTCCGTATTTGAATGAAAATCACAGGAACTGTTAACTTTGTCATGATTGACTTTTGGAATATAATAATTGTCCATGTTGAATTTATTACATTCTTATTTGAGACTGTAATAGGCATTTTTGGCCATCATTTATTGTACTTCTTTTCTTGCACAAACGTATCGATACATCATACATGTTTCCTTAACAAATTATATGAAGATGAAGTACATATAAATATTCTACAACAACAATATACATAAACAAACAAGGCTGTAACTTGATCAAAAACAGACAATTTGAGGGGCATGTATATAAATATAAATGTAAATGTTTCACGTATTCATTTGTTTCAATATTTAGAAAAAAATCGTGAGCCATTAAAAAACTAGTTGAACCGACCTTTGATATATTTGGATTAAAAATGTATTTTGCACGTGCGTTTATTCTTTCAAATACTACATTTAACATATTTATGCGCACTGAAATATTTTAGAAGTGACCGAATTATTGACCAATGATAAAACAATAAATAAATTAGAATAATATTAAAACAAAATACATAACCTATGTGTACGATGATTTACAAGTTGTTTTCTAGTATATTACTTTCAGTCTTTAATAAATTAGAGATACTTTTCAAACCCTTAAAGATCTTTATAATGATTTGCAAGTTATTATTCAAGAATACTAACTTTTCTTCTGGCCAAAGAAGATATCCTTTCTGTCACTCATAAATGGTTTGAAGTAGGCTATTTATATTTTTCAATTTTGTTTCTAAACATTACAGGTACAAAATGAATTTTAAACATTTCAATTTATCTTCGACTATAACTATGTTTTAAATGGGCGTGAAATAAATTCTTTCAATTTATTGTATGTACCGAATTCATGCGTACTCAACGATTCTAAAAAAGACATAGCCTATTTTCATGATGATTTGCAAGTTACTATTAAACAAATATCACTTCTAGTGTTCTTTGGCCTAAAACTGATTTTTTTTCACTCCGTTATGCATGCATGCATGCCTCTTTTGAAAGTAGTTCGATGTATAATTACAAGTATTTTATTTTCAAAATGTTGTGACCCACTGCAAAAGGAAGTTACTGAAATATTAATTCATTACGTATTTCAGTTACGATATTTTATTAAAAAATAATACAAAATAATATAACTCAGTTTTTATTACATAAAATATTTTTTCTATCGCCGCAATACTATAAATTGTTTTCACTATTAGGTTAATTGTCTAGTTTGTCAAAACCACAAAGTGTTAACACCTAAAGTAACTAAAACATATTACTAAGGCAAGGTATAGTCAAGTGAAAAAGATGGTACGATAATCAAATTAGAAGTAATATTTTTTTGTAAAAATCAATTATTTGCAAGTTACTACAATTTAAAAAATATTATCATTAGTTGTCTGTTTCGCTTACAAAATCAATAATTTCCGCTGTGTCATGATTGGCGCTCTGAAAGTAATTCAGTTACGTAGTAGCCTATATTCATTTTTGCAAACCATTCGTTTTCAATGCAGGAGCGTAAACTAATACAATTTTAGAGACTGTATGCCGGTATAGTCAATTGTTGTTTTACTAATAATTGCACGAGATACACGGACCTGATCAGTGGTCATAACTGTTGTGTACTAAAGTATAACAAAAAAGCAGTGATTGAAAAAGTCTGACAATCGAATTGGAAATATTTATCAAACGAAAACATAACCTTTTATGATTCTCTGTTCGGTTAAAAAGTGTAACATGACCACTTTGTAATAGTTGGCTCTTATGAATAAATATAATTTTACCTCATTTCACCTCATGTCTTTTTCAATTTAAATTGAAAGAAAAGGAAATTAACTTTTGTATTATTCTGGATTAATAACAAGTACTTAGTTTTTAATATTCGTGAAATAACATAATTTAACAAGAACATTCAAATAATTTTTAATAGCAATCACATTTTGTAGTCTGGAGATATATAATGACAATGTTATAAAATGAAAAACTTCTGCCATTGATGCTAACATCACTACCCATAACAAATTCGAGAAAATGAAACACGTTAAATAGTTGAATAAAATAGCGAAAATGAAGGAGTTATTGATAGGTATAAATTTCAAAAATACAATGATAATAGTTTTTAGATGAAACAGATTATATTTTTCATTATAAAATGGCAGTTTAGGTATCTAATTGATTTTGATTCAAACTACTTTTTTTTTTCTATTTCACACATGGTGAACATGGTGAACAAAACATATCTGCCATCCATGCGATTGAGAAACTTGAATTTTTATTTGTAACATACTTGATTTATGATATAGGTACATTTTGTCTTTCTGTCTTTCTTAGAGTAAAAAATTGATAGAAGTATTTTTAAAAATAATTAGTAGAATAAGTAATAAGTATTTAGATTAGTGAAATAATAAGTATTTTTTATTAATATTTAAGAAGGGAATTTAAAAAAATCTCCTTTGTCATTTCAACGATTACCAGTCATATTAGGATGTTCTGCCCTTATTCAAAGACAGGAGTTACACACCAGTAAACAGTATGATGTGATTGTCAAATACATTTCATGAGTTATAGTGATTTTCAGCATCATTAATTTTCCTAACAATACATTTCAAAAATAAAGTGTTACAAATATGAACTATTATTGATATAGTTTTAATATTGGATGCACCTATGGTTTTAATATTTGATATATTTTGTATGGCATGAAAAAGATTACAGCAAAATAATTTAGATCCATATTAGAAGCTTTGTTCATTAAGCAAGATTTAAAAGAAAAACAACTAATGAGCAAATTATGTTCCAGTGTTGGAACAATTTAGTAGTATTGCAGCAAATTTTCAAGCAAGAAAAGGAATCTCAGACTTACCGTGTCTGCTGTATCTGTGCATTCAGTCCTGTAAAAACACAATACGAATAGTAATACCACTAACACACGTTTAGAAAAAAGCGACTCCATCTCAAAGTTGTAAGATGTTTCTGCAGCCGAGGCTAACGACAAAATGAGAACTCGGTGGCAGAGTATGATACCGACATATTGTTTCAAAGCGTGCACACGTGTTCAATAAAAGAACAGTATCTCTGAGAAAACAACCACTACCCATTATTCATATGGTAATTAATAGTTATGTCTTGTTCTGTAATTATAGTTTTACTATTACCTCAATGACTTGTGCTGGACGGATCCACGGGTATCCGTAGCCGGATCATGGTCTTTGCTGGTAAATCGAGACAGTTCCATGTAACACAACTGAAATCTTGCTTGGCAAGAAGGATGTTTATGTTAGTTCTCTGGTCAAGTGAAGGACGTTTTATTCATTTTCAGTAACGGTTTGCTATTCTTGCCAAGACAAATGTAAATATAGGTCAATATTTTGTTAACTTATTACTTTCCTTGTAGTTTTGTAAACCGCACGGTGACTTATATATAGGCGTATTAGTCTGTTTCAGTTCATAGCTGTCTACAAAAACTATGATCGGTTTCTGAGAGTGAACAGGGGAGGAGGAGGGGGGGGGGTAACCAAAGTAAGTCTGGTGGGCCACCCTCCCAAATGTTTTCTGTTCCCAGATTTTTGTTATGTCCCAACCCCACCCCCCACAATGTGAAGCCTCTTTGAGTCGTGGACAGTACTTTTCATGCACTGCTTAGACTCTGTGCGGCGCCAAAAATGCAAATTTCTGCACAAAAGAAGCAACTGCTGACAACTAGACATACATCCTCAGCCTCGTACGTCGATGGGTGAGTGGAATGGTTGACGTCATTTATCTAGACACCTATCTAGTGTTTCTAGTAGTAGCAGAGACAGTAAGTTGTTTAATCTACATCAATGGGACGTTAACCGTGGGCCCACCAGTAGATGAGTGTATACAAAAGGACAAGTCCAGGGTTGGGCGGACGGTGCAGCAGCAGCTGAGAGGAGGCGTAGGTGGTGTGATCTCCCGGTTAGTATACGAAGAGAGCTGGTGTCGTGGTTAGTGAGTGGTTTACATGAGATTGTATTGGGAGTGAGGCGAGCATCAGTTGACGTGAGTCAGAGGTATAGTTTAACCCCCAACACTGGTACACCGTTCTGTTTTCAGATATTACGGGTAACATAACAATGCAGGATAATGCACGATGCCATAATAAATTATTCTTTGTATAGCCAGGAAATCTCATTTAACAGTGTTTAATTTCAAAATCTTCCTGGTGTAGGACTCCTAGGGGAGTGGATGGACCCTCGTCGGAGCTTTCACACCATAGGCGCTCTGATGATTGGATTTCGTCCCTCTCGGGTTGGAGAGTAGGTTACATCAGTAGGATATATATTATAGCAGAGGTGCTCGATCTCAATCACAAGTGATTATATATGACATACGAGTTTACTGAGATGGTTGTGCTAGGGCGGCCGTACGAGGGTTGTAAGATGCAGCTAAAGCATGTGGTCTAATCTTCAACATTGGCGACAAGGTTGCGCTAGTAGGATAGCGTACTGAATGACCGGATGGTGTCGGCCGAGCGAGAGAGGGATAGCTAGGAGGCTGCCATATGGGGTGACACCAAACGAATATCCAGTAGAATGTATACTTAAAGCCTAGGGACAAAAATCGTGGCAGACTAAAGCTTAACATTGAAACAAGGATACGGGCCCTCGTTTAAAAGGGACATACAGTGCTCGCTGTGCTCGCTCTCCGAAAACTGTGATGTTCTTATTCCCTTTTACATGGTTTATGTATTTCGATATAATTACAAGTAAGGATTATCGTTTACTCCCAAAACGTTCAAGAAGAGAAACTACGAACCATTTTCAGTTGTGTTCGGTGCACGGCCAAGTGGTACTGGCGTCGGCCGTGGAGCCGGAAGGTCCGGAGATCGAATCCGGGGATAACCGTAGCCGACGTAGAAGTTGGTATTACCCATATGTTAGTGGTGTATTTGAGCGAAAGGTGCGCTCACGTCTACGTGTAGTCAGCAATTATACCATGTAAGATTTTGAATGTTAGACATCTTCAAATTCAATTCCCTTCTGAATCAGAAGCCAGTGTAATTCTGGCAAAACTGTTTTTGGTTTTAGTAACAAGGTATGAATTAAATTTGTGTATAATTTGGATGAAGGATATTTCCAATTTTGCCAATTTTCCAAATGGCAAATGATACGACCTACATGTTTCCCACGTGATTCGACATGGCCTGACCCGGATTACCCAATAGGCACAGTAGGCACTGTGCCTAGGGCCTACGAAGATTCTACGAAAAATGAGCCTCCTACGAAAATACCACAGAGTGTGTGATAAAGCTCACGCACCGCCAACACCCACACACACAATATTTTGAGACCGATGATAGTCTGCTGATTGCTATGTGGTAGACCGGGCGCGTTCAGTTGTTTTGTTCACGCAGTTTACCGAAGAAACTACACTGATAGCTGGGTATTGTAGTAATTCCAGCTTTTCTGTTTCCTACATTTATCCACAATTGCCATATTCTATATGACCCTAGCTGTTACAAAGGGCCATACAATTTTTATTTACCTAATATCTTTATCTGCGAATTTGCAAGGCCTGGGAAGTGTCATTTCCGGCGATCTAGAAGGTATTTTAGCCAAATTTCTTCGGGCGCTACGCGCGTTTCGCTCAGATAGTATCAAGCAATTTTTACTTTCAAGAATTCGAAAGTGCAGTGCCTAGAGCCTACAAACACTTAATGCGGCCCTGGACATTGCCCCAGAATAATCAAATGTGCCAACGAGATTACGAACAGTACAGGAGGGAGTAACGCTGATACCGTTAATCTGTATATCCCAAGGATAAACAGAATCCCTGACACTAAATTTGGATGAGAAATGTATACCTTCAGTTTTGTCATCATTCAGGGCTAGCATATTATCACGCATCCACTGACGGATATGACCAATGCAGGAATCTTTCTTATCGAAAACCGCTATACCTCTATTGTAAGTGACATACAGCTGAGTATCGTCAGCATACAGCATAGTATAACCCATGGCGGAATATGATGCCATCAAGGGGGTCGTGTATAGACGAAACAGACCGGTCCTAAAACTAAACCCAGTAGTACGCCGTAATCAAGTGGCACATCCTCCTACACGATCGACCTAACACTCGCTGCGTTGTACCTTTAAGGTAGGAACAGAACCAGTCACACGCTGATCCAGATATACCCAAACGACAACCCAGCTTGTGTAAAAGAATATCTTGATCAATTGTGTCAAAGGCGGCCATTGAATCTAATAAAATTAGGATGACATTATTCATACCCATCCAGAGCACTTAGCACGCCATTATGCATACTAAGAAACACATTTTCCATACTACGACCCTTCTGATACGTGGATTGACATTTAGCATAAAGATGGATTTTCCTAAGATACGAATTCAGTTGTTTGAACACTGATTTCTATATAAGTTTAGAAAGAGATGATAAATTGGATATCGGCCGGTAATTTCTAAAGAGATCGATACCAAGATCCCACTTCTTCAAAAGCGGGCGAATAATAGCTTGTTTGCAGGTTTCGGGGAAGTGACCGACTTAATAGGCTAAATTGAGTAAGGTACACTTGGAACAAGGTCCCAGACAGATCAGAGTGCATAGTTTCAGCAGCATGACTATGAGAGGTTCAAAAACAATTTGTGACAAACAAATCAATCCTCGAAGCCTCGCAAAACTCGTGCGAATGGATATTAGTTTGCGTTAGGCCTACATCGTCTGCAGTGACATTCGGAAGGTCTCGCAATAGTATAGTGAAACATTCAAGTTCCTTATTGAATCCGTCTACGGTTATGTGTTACCCTGACTGAGGTAATTCAGAATTCAAACCAATGACGTTAGCAGCGTATTATTTCTTGAGTCTTGTCGGGCTTTGAGTGAGTTGACTGCTGATGGTAAGTAGGTAGAACTACTGGTAGACTTACTCTGATTTTCAATATTTTGGTCCAAAAGAAGTTAACACACATAGCCTATCTAGACCCTTTTAATAATAATAATAAAAGACTTGCTATAGCGCCTACTGCTGAGGCCTCTAGGCGCTTTACAGACCAAAACAAAGAA
>JAODUJ010147094.1:0-11043 GCA_027564615.1 Psolus chitonoides | reverse complement strand
GACATAGGGGGCGTCAAAGTTCGGTTCTGGTGGGTCACACAATGTATGTAGGGGTGCGTCATGGTGCGTCAATGGCCATGTACTTTCTATGTTCCTGGAATGCGTCAGAGTGTCCATCATTTTTGTGGCATACGAAGGTGCGTCACTGTCAGGACGCAGGGGTGCGTCAATAGACACGAATGTCCGCCGCACAGAGTGGACATTGACGCACCCTCCCCGGGGGTCGTAGGGTGCGTCATACAATTGATATGTGCATTAGTACAATGGATGTACAGATCATTGCCCACTTTTGAGCATCATCAAAATGGAATCTCGCATAACTACCTGTCAATTAATTTTTTTATCAACAGTCACTATCGAGTTCCATGATATATGCATGGTAATCAGTAACATGGACACATCTCTTATGGCCAGTACATGGAAGTTTCTCATCAAGTTTGTCACCAAACATAAAGAATGCCTAGATGACAGTAATTTACAGGTGAGGAATATTTATATGAAAACATGTGAAGAGTGCGTGGCATAGCGGGTTTAGCGGGTAGTGCATGTGGCTGTTGATTGAAGGCAGTGTGTCCACTTCCAAGGATATTACCCGAAAATTCGAAACATTTCGACTATTTTGGGATTTTTTTCCGGGAAATGAACTAATTTCGGGAAATTTGGGGAAATACTGAGATCAAGCAAATGGATCTAAATGCACAATGTTAGCTACATAGTCAACAGTTCACACTGGAAGAAAAGCGCGGATTTCTCAAAATTATCTTAAATCTATTTCGGGAAATGGACATCTGACATGATTTCGGGAAATTTTACTACATGTTACAGGTGATCGTTTTGAAAATGTGGAAACACCGATTGAAGGATTACGAGTTTTAGTGCAACCTCGTTGTCATTAGGATGCAAGACACTGCACCTGCTCCAGTCTACCCAACCTTGTGATGGATATCGTCAATGCTCCAAATTTGGCAGACTTTCTCCATACTTGGCAACACAAAATTTCTGACCTAGGCATGCAGCCTAACCAGGGAAAAAAAATGCAAAACATTTTTAGCTTTTAGGTTGATTACTTTGTTTTCTTAAATTTCAGCTCAAAATTTGCAACTTACGAACAGCTTTTACCCATAAAAGTTTTTCTAAAAATGATGGTGTTGTTTTCGTAGCAGGTTTGATTTAGTGTGATTTAATGTGATTCATATCATTGGGCAAGTCACCCCATGTCCATACTAGATAGGCCTTACATATTATCATTATTTATCAGTAAAGTATTACTTCAGGACCTTGATAACCTACTCCTAGGCTAGAGTCCAGCTGCTTACTAATGTTTTCATCAGCATCAATAATCAATCATTGAAAGCTACTTGCAATCTCTTGCAATCTTATCCTCATATGTTTTGCTTTTCCAAGTTTTTAGGTGTTTTAATAAAAACATACATGATTTTTGGGAGGAACCAAGCAACCAAAAAAAACTCTTTTAAGTTGCACTATTTTGCTTTGTTTTTAACACCTCAACTGTCAAAAAAATTTAATGAGAGGGGATGCCCCCTACCCTCAAACCTCTTCCCCCAGCAATCGCCTCAAGATCGCGGGAAATTAAAACTTTCTGCAGCCGTGAATGACAAAAATTGTTATTTTCGTCCCGCAGATACCTGATGTTGTCAGTTCGCTCTGCACAGAGATCAGGTCCCACTTTAAACATTGCTTGACCCAGGCCCCACTGGAGCACAAGGGGGACACCCCACC
This sequence comes from Psolus chitonoides, assembly GCA_027564615.1. Classification (NCBI taxonomy): domain Eukaryota; kingdom Metazoa; phylum Echinodermata; class Holothuroidea; order Dendrochirotida; family Psolidae; genus Psolus; species Psolus chitonoides. Next base: position 9,303 of record JAODUJ010147094.1, on the reverse strand, counting down.
CTCACAGGGAAGGGAACAGAAGGTGTTCTCCAAGACAGTGAAGATTTGTGGTCTGCTTGCCAAGATGCTTATCCATCTGCTGAAAGAGTTCGACAAGATTCATGAGGATTGCAGTGAAGTTGTACTAGATCTGGTACAATACTTACACAGGTGAGTAAGATAGCTGTGATTGGCCAATTTCTGTGTGTCTAGGACTTCTCAACCAATGAATGAGCACTTTGGTCTGCTTGCCTAGATGCTTTTCCATCTGCTGAAAGAGTTTGACAAAATTCATGAGGATTGCAGTGAAGTTGTACTAGACCAGGTGCAATATTTAAACAGGTGAATATTCTGTGCTGTAATTGGAAGATTTCTGTGTGTCCAGGATTTCCCAACCAGTGAATGAGCACCTTGGTCTGCTTGTCAATATGCTGATCTATATGCTGAAAGAATTCGACAAGATTCATGAGGATTGCAGTTAAGTTGTACTAGATCTAGTACAATCTAGTACAATAGGGAGCTATGCACTGATTGGCCAATTCCTGTATGTCTAGGTTTTCTCAACCAATGAATGAGCAACTTTGTCTGTTTGCCAATATGCCTATCCATCTACTGAAAGAGTTTGACAAGATTCATGAGGATTACAGTGAAGTTGTACTAGATCTGGTAAAATGTTTACACAGGTAGGTGAGCTATGCACTGATGGGTCAATTTATGTGTGTCTAGGATTTCTCCACCAATAAATGAGCACCTTATGGTCTGCTTGCCAATATGCTTATCCATCTGCTGAAAGAGTTTGACATGATCCTTGAGGATTGCAGTGAAGTTGTACTGGATCTGGTACAATACCGACACCAGGGGTTCTCAACTAGTTTATGATTATGGCCAAATTTAACAATATTGCACTTCGCAAGTGGCCCGCGACAAGCCTAACGAGTGAGGTCCAGGGGTCCGCCTTAGGGCCCCTGGTGGCAAAGCCCTCTGGAAACTATAGGTTTTCACTAACATTTTGAGGATATTTTGTGTGAAAAAATATAACAACAAGAAAGTTATGAATAGTTATTGTGCGGTTTGTACATATTTTTGTGCAGTTCGTATTGATACAACGTAACTGTAGGTTGACCGAAGCGTGCAATAGTAATTGCTAATACCTGGTACTAATGCATGGATTGGTGAAGTAGGCGTGCAATAGTATATTTATTTAATGGCATGTGACCAACAACTGTCCAATCAAATGTCGAGGATATAATTGGGTGTTGTATAATATAGGCTAGCCGTTAACGTGCATCTCTGGCCTCGAGAATAGAAAAAGTTGGTTGTATTTTTCCTTCGTTCTTCTGTTCTGCATGGATATTATTTCTATTTTTTCAACTGGTTATGTCATATTTATTAGTAACTGTTAATGTGATGGTAGTTTTGTATGCTTGGGCCATGACAAAAAGTCCCAAATAAACTGTCAGCTGGTATAAACAGTGCCCCTAGATGGCACCAAGTTCCACCTTTTTACTATTTGTGGCACAACCAAATGGCTGCCAGTTTCATCTAGGACTGCAGCCCGCAACCCTTTGACTACGACCCAGTCATAATTTTGTGCATTCAGTCGTGACCCAATCGGAGATCACGCTCCCAAAAAAGGTCATCATAACATTTGTTTTTAACTTTCCAAAACAATTTTGTGACCTAACTAAAATAATAGGTTGTAAAGCATCGGGCTGGCTATCCAGTACTTGATGCAGTGATTTTCTGGCCTATACTCTCCCCTACTCTATGAACACCAGATGTAACCACCAGCCCAAATGGGGCCCTCCAGTTGGGGAATGCTGGACATACGGTCTTGACCAGAATTGACCAGTTTATTCGGGAACGAACACTGAGGGCTATTCAATATAAGTGTGTGAGGGCTATTCAATATAAGTGTGTGTGGCAACCCTTGCCTGGCAATCCCTGTTGCAGAACTGACTCCCTGTTGGGGTAATCCTAGCATCACCACTGTGCAAAACAGTATCAAATATTCACATAAGGATTTAGGCTAGTGCTGTCGACACACTCTACCATGAACAGATCCGGGGGATGCCAAAGTTGGTATTCCCCATACTAGAATTTCAGAGTAGTGTTATTTCAGCACACCTTGTGTTTAACCCCCCTCATATAGTACTGTAGCACACAAATGCATGATTTACCCTCCTTACACTCCCCCCCCTGGATTTGCCACTGCTATACACATATCACATTCATTTCGGACTGGATATACTCTTCCAACAACAAGAAAAGAACACAAAGTGTCGACAAATCATTCGAACAAACACACCAAGTCCTTCCTCATGGGTATTGTTCAACACACCCAGTGGATAAACATTTTTCTCTACTGATTTTTTTTATATTATGCAGAAGCTATCATAGTTGCAATATTTCAAGATTTTTTACCTTGGGACAAAATAAATTTTTTTTTTTTTTTAGTGTTTGAAGTATACATGGAGTATTAAAGATTGCTCTGTTCGAGATACTGTTCCCATCAAATTGTCAGTAGCATAAACAACATACAAACACATACAAATGATCATCATTGTGACTGAATGAATTCCTGTCACCCTTCAACAGTAAATGTAGCAGACTCCATTTTACCTCCGACCCTTACCCTGGCTCTGTGCAAAATATTGTGTCAGCTATAATCAAAGTGCTTTTCTATTACATTTCTTCAGAAATATGAGGAACACTTCAGTTGCATAACATTGAACTGGGGATGGTATCAATTCGTGCAACACTTCTGAGTTGGAGTACTAGCACGCAATGGAGATATCCTGCTTGTCATTACTCTATTGTTCTATGCTGAGCACCAAGCATTCAGGATTGTAGGATGGTACAGTATGTATGATACTGTACAACACTCCCAAGTTGGAGTAGGCTTGCATGTACTAGCACACAATCAAGGTCCTCACGAGTCCCACACCCCCTTGTCCCTACTCCATTGTTTAATGCCAAGCATAAAGAATACAAGATGGCTGTAGGTATCATTTTTCAAGCCCTTGGTAGGGCCTGCCCTTGAGTCAAACTCCAGAACTCCTGGCCACAAGGCCATTGGTCTAACCTTTTGGCCACGCAGTCGATGAATCCACACAGATGAGTGCACATTACTCTCACATGCCCATCATTTTGAGGCAACAGCATTGCCAAGGCTGGTGTAATGTGTAGCAATGGTAAAATCACTACACACACTGGCATGCATGAATCATGAATAATCAGGATTGTAGCTAGGGCAAGTTTAGTGGTAGGGTAGAGATTAGCGGTGTAGGGTGCGACGCACAGCAGGTCACGGCCAGGGTCCACTATTTTGTGACATAATAAGGGTTTTTTATATCATAGACTACTATAATTGTGATAAATACAGTACATCCGTCCCTGAACAAATTGGGCGCAGCCGACGAGTACCAGGCAGTGCTGCCAGGCACCGCCCATCATAGCTACACCCAGTGTATAATTCTCCTTGCATGAAATGATGGTGGATAACCAAGGGTTTCGATTTTAGCAGGTTTCACGCAACAAGTCAGGCAATACAATTAACAAGGAACCAATATATAGTTATTATTACCAAGGTGTTAGACTACTTTGTGAGCAGCAGAGGTAATAACTATTCACCTGAAACAAGAACGGATATAAACACTACTAAAAAATACATGTATATACAAAAAAAAGCGATAAAAAGTGATTGATGTAGGACAAGCTTGAATACTGGACTGGTGCTGCAGAGTTTAAGTGTCATATCCTTGGTGCTCTATACGATTACCTCGCCAAGGAAACAAAACAACAATGTTTGTGAATTCTATATATATGATATATCTATCTATATATATAGATAACTATATAGATAGATTATATATATGATATATTGTAGGCTGATAAAACTATAAAGTGCATTCCCAAAACCTGCATTCTATAATCTTGTTTGATATATCCACCTATTAAAACCTCACACAACTTGTAGCAAAACGGTGACACCACTACTAGTTTCCATCTTAATGTTTTTTTGTTTAGTTTCTATGTAAAATAGAAGATACATGAATAAAACAATAGTTTTGAAGAAAGGTTTTACTAACTTGAAATAATTTGAAGCAAATTTGAAAGAAATACATTTGACATGACAATGCATTTGACATTATAACAAGAATGCAGATCAGACTGAATAGAAGAATATACTGAGTGACATGGTAAGGGCTAAAATAGTCCTGGCTATATCATGTTCATAACGGATAGCAAGTGGAGATATGATACACAGTTTCTGAATATCGCATGCAGGAAGGGTTAAAGGGGATAGTTCGAAGAAACAGTTGTTTTTATTTGTCTTGGTAACTGCATCATTAGCCAAAAACCCTGTGTGAATATCTACTATGATTCTTGACATCTCAATTACAAAGAATCATTAAAACAACCCATGGAATAACTCCTGTGACATCACAGACTAGAGTGACTCCAGATGCATTCAGTCTTCTTTATAATTGAATCACTTATAGCCACAGTGCAGAAAAATGTAATTTTTCGAAATATTACATTAGAATACGCTTTCAAACATTCAATAAAACAACCCGCAGAACACCTCTGAACATCACTCCTGTGATATCACAGATTAGAGTTTCTCCAGAAGCATTCAGTTATATTGAATCCCTAATACTTTCTTGAAATTTTGTAATCTTCCATAATAGCCACAATCCAGGAAAACATAATTTTGGAAAAATAAAAAGTGTGTAGATTTCAAGGAGTTACGATGAGGAACTTTCCAAGCGTAAGTGCGCTGATGACTGATGAAATTGCAAATGTTGCCAGATGCCTAATTAAAGTGAAACAAATCTGTACGTTAACAATTCAACAACTGGAAATACTACAACTGCAATGAGACTTAACTGTGAGTAGTAAGCTTAATCATCAGTGTTTTTGTTACTGACCATTCCCTTCTCCCTCTATAGAGGTCATAAAATGAGAAGCACACACATCCTAATCCCTGCTGCCGGCTGTACACCTGTTAAGACAGGTATGAAATTTGCAAATAGCTAATGGACCTTCCTTGGCATGTTTGGTTTAAGGATTATAAAGGAACCCCATGAACACAAGTGCCAGCTTGCTCTTTTAAACTTAGTGTTCGGAGAGAAACACACCTATCGTGCTCTCGGGACAATTATTTTCTCTTGAGGACTAGATGAACAAGGACTATGCAAGTAAGAGTTTAAATTCAAACTTTCTATTATTCCATTCATCAACTAGTAAAAAATATTGTTTTTAGTGGGAGGCCCATGGTTCGTCTAGCAGTGTAGCCAAACTACTTCATCCAAATTTCCAAATCTAAAACCATTTGTCTACCTGTCTCACAAGCAACACTTCTAAAGCCTGTCTCACACTACACGATCCGACACGACCCCTCACAATTTTCCACCCGACCCAACATGATTCTCCCCAATTGTGCAAGATTGTCACCGATTGTCCCCGATACAACGTGCGCCAACAGGATTTTTCCACGTCGGGAAGCATTGTGAAGTTTTGAACATGTTCAATCGAATCAGTGGACATCAAGTCGTGTCGCATCATATCGATGACAATCGGTAACATTCGGTGCAAATCTTGTCGAATCGTGGTCAATCAGGGACAATCAGTCTCCTGATTGGAATATTGTTTTTTATTTTTCCCGTCATTTGAAAATCACGTACGGCGCAAATCGGGTGCAATGGGTTGCGTGCATGCAACTTCGTGCGATATCGTATCGGCATGCATCCTGTCGGGTCGGCAAGTATCCTAGTGTGAGACAGACTTGATGCAGACAGACCCAATATTCACTCTGATTGCGGCCCAAGTAAAGTGTGACACTTAATAATATTACAGCAAAAATCTGGATTTTCACATGGTTATGACATCACAAAATGCACAGGTGGGGTTGTAATATTTACTGACATTTCACAAAATTACAAAACTTGGGTTCTATTTAGGGTTGCCAACATGTCTTATTGTCAAACATTGTGGGAAGCTGTAATATTTTCATTGGTCACTCACAAGATCAGTCAGTCTCAGGCATATTTCTTCGTAAATTGTGCAATTTATGAGAAGAAATTTTCGTGGAGGTATTTGTTCCCAACTAACAAGGGGAACATATAGTAGGGTCTCTGTTTTGTTAAAGAAAAGTGTTTTAGGGCAACCAAACATAGATTTCCACCTCAATATAAATTCAAAAATGTAACTCTACCTTGATCTTGTACCATGGTTATACCGGGATTCGCACATTTCATGTGGTTTTTCAAAATTGTATTTGCCACCTTATCACTGACCCCAACATAACTACCACTAATCCTGTTTCAAATGACGTGTAGCATGTCTTACATGGATGAAAATGGAGGGAGTTATGATGAAATAAATGTTAGAGACTTTCTGTCGGTATTTCCGTATTTGACGCATCTCTCAATAAATCGAACCTGTCACTAAAATGACACCATTATTTTCCATGAAACGAATAGAGGTAATAAAACATTATTAAGATGCAACTTTTGAACTAAAATTCAAGAAATTATATCAATAAAAACGATCATTATGGCTGAAAATATTTTTCTTTTTTTTCCGGTTAGGCTACAGCCTAGGCTAAAAGAAAAGTGTTGCTAGATAGGGGTAGGTGCGCCAATATTCGTACAATGACGATACTAATCAGGGTCATGCACAACACTGAATAAAGCTATTAATGCAAATACATAGGTTTAGTCAGTCCTTTAACAGCAAATGGTTATCGTATTAACAAAAATGTATTTATAAAAAAAATCTAAAATGGCAATAATATTCGTTATCATAGACTTTACATATTATATTTTCAAAATTTAACATTATTATAACACAACTATTCTGCCAGAATCTACATCATTTGTCTCAATTATATAAAAGAAAGATTTAAGGTGCAAATGACCAATTGTGAAAAGTAAGATAAAAAGAGATAAGAATATTAGGAATGAAACAAAAGCAAGAAATGATCAACTATAATCATAGAAAGGAAAAATACACATGTTTTTGTTTATTTTACATAAAATGAAGTCATTTTTAGTTTCGAACAGACAGTTATTACAACACATCCCATTGCACAAACTCCATTCTGGGGTTAATTCATCCAAAGCTTTTAGAGACATGATCAACTCTCTGTAGTGAAATTGCACATTAACTAGGAAAAAATAAGATAATAACTTAAACAAGATATGCCCCCTTACTATCCCAAAACTGTATATCCATCAGGAGTTTTTATATTAGAGAAATAATGTTAGTTTTATTATCAAAACTAGGATATGCCTTGCAATATTGGTATGCTATATAAACTTAATGAGTTGTATCAAATAGATTTACTTCAACTATAACCTTGACAACATATCTCGTTTTGGCAATTTCAACACAATTTTTATGGCAAGGGTTTAGCACCGAACATAGTGTTGGTTTATATTTTAAACAAAACATGTTCGAAACAGCCTCGTATAATGTATTTATGAAACCCATGAAATGTCAAACCTTCGATGAGCATAAGAGGAAAAAAGATTCAGCCATAACAGTCTAAATACATAGTGAATAGGCTGTGCAAAAGCTGTGCCAAGTGGGTGCATAGATATACGGATAAATATAATGAAAAGATATGGATATGACCACACTGAAAATTATGAGAAAATTATATAAACATAAGATTTAATCGAGTATTTGATAGAGCCAACACAACTATATGTTACGATATAATTCAGATTTGAGCAATGTTTGACAAATGGGAAAAGATGATTTCTCATAGGAATAAATGTTAGCCGACTATGTCTTCATATTCTTGTTAGCAGCTAAACATATGAAATATCCATTGCTGTCTGTCGTCTTTAACTGGGGAGAACTGCATAATAATTTGTTGGTACTTTTTTGTAAAGATGATATCCAGAACATGACAGTCAAATTCAATGCCAAAAGAAGCATTTTTTGTGTGAATCCTCAAAGAACAACTATCATCTTCAAAGAAGTTCAGCTTCTTTGTTCCAAATCTATCAATTATGATAGAAATAATGTACACTGACATCATTTTATATTTTAGAACCACCACATAAATGTATGAGAGCATGGTGGGAAAGGCTCAAGCTTCCTGATCATAGAATCGGGGGTTCGCATCCCAATCACGTGGTGTCCTTAGGCAAGCACTTCATCTCGCTTACCTCTCTCCACCCAGGTGCAAATAGGTATCTGTGAGGTAACAGACGGAGGCGCCATTGCATTGGCTGCCATGGGTGTAGTAGTATCAATGAGCATACATACACCTATGGCGCTGGGAAAGTCTTTATCAGGTTACCAGTGATCAGAATAATATTTGCAAAAATGCATTGAGACCGTTTTCGGTGAGATGTGCTATATATTACTATTACCGTAAGCTTTCATATGATATCACCTAACGGTCATGATATAAATGCTTAATCATTGAAATTTAGAAGTCTGACCAAACATTTTGTCTTCAACTAATTTCAAGTATCATTTTCGAAATGACCTTGCTGAGAAGAATAAACACGCTACTTTTATTTGATCTATCACAGTGCCTCCGAATTGACAACCCATGTTGTGAGTTCTTCATGTTATTCACGACTCGCGACCCATCCGTGTACAATCAATTTTCAAGAGTGCCCTCACATGACCAGGGCCATGTGGGCAGCCAGGTACCACGCTAATTTGGGATGTGAGGTTCACTGAAACCAAGAAAACAGTTGAGTTTAACCAATACCCTCTCTGTTGTTGCTCATCTTTATGGATATATTTTTTATAATATCAAAATATGTGGGGACCTGCCCTAACTATGATATTACACACAACCAGGGTTCTAGAGCTAGAGAAAAGTTAGTGCCGGCTAATTATACTGATGGGGATTGAAGAGAGCGGAGCCTAGCAGATCACAGCCGGTAGCCCAGAAGCCTGCCCAAGCTGATAAGATGCACCAATACATTTATGAAGCTTTTTACTTACCTTACTTAGCTGATGTTTAGTTTGCATATTTCACACTTATTTGAATGTATTTGCCCCTCTTTTTTGGCACCGGCCGGAAAAGGCACCAGCTGGAAGGATGTGAAGTTAGGCTCAGTGCGAGCCAGCCAGAGCTAGAGCCGATCAAACCGGGCCGGCATAGCTAGAACCCTGCACACGACCCACCACTTAAGCTTGGCGACCCACTTTTGCGTCGCCACTCATAGGCTGGGTCTATCAGACTAGAGTGAGAAGTTTGCCTTTTAGGGAATTAAAATAGTGCTTACCAAAAACTCACTGAACTCTTGTTAAATACACTATAAGTATGCAACTCATTGAACCTGG
>JAODUJ010146983.1:0-11043 GCA_027564615.1 Psolus chitonoides | reverse complement strand
TATATAGCCTATCCTATATATATATATATATAGCCTATCCTGTTTTAAATATAATGTCAAGGAATCACAAATCCATTGGCTTCGCCTTTCTTGTTCCTTCTCTGGCCGATGGAAAAAACGTTTTCAGTGATGACCAACCGTAGCCGTAGTTTTACTCTTCCTGTGTACAGGTGTAGGTAGAAGGTAGGCCTACACAAATAGTCAGCATAACTTGAACATTGATGGTCGAATCTGTGCCCTTAGTGACGTCAACCGATGAAGCTTTCACACGAAAAATGACATGTGTTCTTCCAGGGGATAAAAATATGTAAATATTTTGCGCATATATCCAAACTTACATACCTTACGTCACTCAGGTGAAAAATATCAAAATGTAGGCTGTCGAATGTTATTCAACAGCGGCCAACTTCCATGTTGTTTCTGCTGTTGTATGTTACCGTTTAATAACATATTATCTTGGATACGGAGGTGTGACGTTTAACTATCGCGACCGAAATCGGTAAATATTATGTTTCCGACAGGAAATTCAAATATTACACAAGCAAAACAATCAAATATTACACAAGCAAAACATTAATGTGACATATTAAGTGCATTTACACGCACCCGTCAATCTATAAAACAGAGATGAAACTTCAAGCAATGTACGGATGCCTTCAAATCCGACCGACTGCATACGGGTAAACAGGCGTACCCAGAATTTTTGATTGGGGGTGGCCTCAATTTTATTCTTGACGCCGGCCAATCTTAAAAGTCAGAAACCTCATTGCTATCCAAGCGGAGCGCGACCATGGGTGGGCCGCGCGTAGCGTAACAAAAATATCTGACTGAAAATACCTCCTAGATCGCCGGAAATAACACTTAGGCGCTACAAGTTGCCTCTAAATTTGGGATTTGGATCGCTTTAACCACCCTGGCCACCCCCTGGCTACGCCTATGTACGGGTTGTATCATCATCGTTCAACCGAAAGTACGGTACGATAAACTTAGTTTATGTCCAAATCAAGCCAATAATAATATAGTAATAGATTCAGTATCTGACGTAGAACATAAAATTTGAAGATTTTCGGCTGGTTGAAAGTGGCAGTGACTAAAAAGAGAGTACAGGGTGCATCTTTTTTTCGTAGGATGGTAACGGATTTCCAGGGTTTAGGGTTTTACAAATTTGTTTCGAAATCAAGTTAGGGTTCAGAAAAAAGTTAGGGTCGGCCCCTTTGGGGGAATGACGCATGTTCTTTCATAATCCGGGGTCAAAACTAGGAAAAAAGATTCAGAACTTCATTTTTGAGAAAGCATCACATGTGTTGATTGCGAGGATTCGATTGGCCAATACCATTATACCTCCCGTTACCATCCTGCGAAAAAAAGATGCGTGCGGGGTCAGGGGTGGTATATCATCCGGAAAGAATTAGTGGGATTTGATCCTCGGTCACTTATGTTCCAGATACTTTACAGAAAATTACACTACGATCTTCGGTGTTCTTTTCATGAGCCTCCGTATAACATCGAGTTACCCTGATAGTATACGCTGATGTGTAATGGACAGGTGTAGGACTCCCGCCTGGCATATTATGAACTCAATATAGCCTATACTCGTTCCCCAAGTGAATTTACACGTAGAGGGGTATATCAACTATATAAATAGTATATCCGTCTAAAAATACCCTAATCTATCCCGTTCGTCCACAACTGTTGACCGTATCATGATCGCACTAACGTTGTTATGATATAGGGCCTAGCCTACCTATAGACTACCAAACGTTCAGTGTTATTTAAGACATGTAACTGTAAGTGATACCAACCACTTAGGTTAAGCCATTGTACTTTGCACATGTGTGCAGGTAAATATTGGTAGCCTACTTCTTCAGAGATGCCCTGGACCCACGAAAGAGTGAGAATGTGAGATTCCAATCTCGCCGCCGCCTCTCTGGGGAGGGGGGGGGCATTACTGCAATGATCATCACTGCTCAGCCCATATAGGCGTGATACCACATAGATGATGATGGCATGATGCACGCTGCCACCGTTCACGGGACCAGAATCTGGTCAAGCAGCAGGCAAAAATAAACATTTTGACCACAACACTGATGCAGCAAGCAGTTAAGGCAGAACGCATGAGATTGATGGCCCAATGCGCAAGACTTGGCACGTCTGTATCTTCCACGTTCTCAATTCAAAAGATTGAAAATGAATCTAAACGATTTAGATCAGGGACGAATTCGAATCTGGATTTAAAATTTTAAATCGGATAAGATTGTTCTAAATCTAGTATTTAATTGAATATTTCAATCGTATTCCAATCGTGATTTGATTAGTCCCTGATCTCAATATTTTGAATTAAGAGAGCAACTCTGGATGAACGAGCCCGATGTTACTTCGCCCATAGGCATAGTTGTCTCCACGGAAACATGCTCGTGATATTGTCTAATTTGTATATACATAAATTGACATAAATATGTCATATAAAATGTAAATGATGCCGGATAAATTATGACATTTTGGTAAGCTTTATCATAACCGTTCACACGTTAGTCGACAGGTTTTTAGCGCGAAATTGATGTGCGTCCAACTTCAACAAAAATAACGTGGAAGCGTGGAGGCGAGTTTCCTGCAGAGGAGGTTGTGGTCCCTCCTGCTGATGTCCAATGATTTCTTTCATTTGCGAAATCAGGCCTGCTCGATTAAAAGCCAAATGGCAGCCCTGTTTGCGAATATCTGGCATCGTTCAAATGTGAATGTTTATTTCTGGCATGATTGCTCTTCAAGAAGTGACTTCGTGTGGATATTCACTTAGAAAAGAAATTATGAACTTGGGCTATACGTGTTATGATCCCAATTTACTCCTATATATTTTCGTAGCACCAATATAACGTCACGTTTGTTTGTGACGTCATCACGTTCGTGTTTATTTATTGGCTCACGTAGAGAAACACCACGTGTGATCAGGCTACTGCATGCCTTGAGTGGGAAGAAAAAGTAAAAATAACTGCGAAGTTTAGGGCAAAATTATTGCGGAATTCTGTTGACGAATTCTGTTGAGGAAAATCTGAAGTCGCTGCGCTGTCGAGGGAAAGGTCGACAGAGCATTTAGGTCTCATTTGAGAAGCCTCGCACAAGTTTGTTGGTTGGTTTGCAATGATCTTCTCTTCTATCTCCATGATCTTCGTTGGGTGAATTGGGGCACGGTTTACTTTCATTTCTGGGTCTAAGTAAAGGAGCTCAGTACCAGATTGTCATCCCATCTAGTCGAAAAATAAATAGGCTACCCTCGTATTGAAGAGAATAAAAAATTACCGTACCCGGGTCTGTTATCGTTATTTTGAAAACTAATGTAGCCTATAATAGAGGCCTAGCTAATTACCGGTTAACGGTCAACTTTTCGAAGCTTTGAATCTGAATCATAACGCATCCCTGCGAATTGGCAATAATAGTGCACTATGGTACGCTTGGCGGTTTGGGCGAGAGGTGCTGTATATAGCGGAGCTATGAGTTTCGGCCAAGTGAGGTGATTTGGGGGCGCTTTTTGTGTTAGCTAAATGCACGTAAAATAGCTGGAGAGGGCGTCAATATTCCATGTGCGGGAGCCAGGGAGAGGGCGCCCCCATCTGGATTGGCTATAGTAGCCCCGCTACTGGAGAGTGGTGCAGCTGAAGAAAAAAAAAACACATTAAGGCGGTCGGTCCGTAGTCGTCGGCTTGACGAATGAGGCACAGTTCATGGTTTCGAATGTAGGCCTGGCAAGTTGCCCCCACGTGGTCCTTTAGAAGGCGTCAGTCAAAGTTTCGCCTTGGGCTGAGTATAATAAATTGCACACGTCTGCACGTATAGGCCAAGGCATAGGCCTACCACATCAATATCTAGGTTTTATTTAGCGAGACACGTCAACTTATATCTTTGGGAGATGTTCCACATTAAGAACACTAACTAAAAAATCAGAACGATGCCTCCGGTTAATTGGCAAAGGCCGTGAAAGTGATGGTCCTACACACACTGCTAAACACACGTGTTCTATTTCTGTGACATTATAACCCTTATCTTTCGCGCCAAAAATAAGTTGGCGCCAACCACAATGAGGCCGTATACTATTTACTGCGCTTGGTGATACAGCTCATTCGCTAACATTCGAAATCCTAATGGACAGGGTATGTCAAACCGAGTTATTGCTTCCGTAACTGATAACATACATCTTGTGAATTTCATTATTTGAAGGCCCATTCGACTTTCTTAGGATGTTGAGGAAATAACAGTTTAACTGAAAAAGTTTAAGGAGTTCATGGAGTTTGTGGTTAACTGGGGTGTATCCAGGGGGTGTCTCGGGCGCGGACGCACCCACTTTTTGAAGTACCAAAATAAAATCGATGTGGAAAAATAATTTTAAAACAACGTGATCGGTTTTGGTTGTGCAATACAATATCCAGAATACACCAACAGCCATGGAATAGCGTTAAAATGCCCAAACAAAAACACAATTTTGGGGTCTTCCGGGCCAAAAAAAAACGCACCGCACTCCCTTACCGTACGGTAAAGGCATGGATCCGCCCCAGCCGGCCAGGTTAACGAGAAAAGCCTAATGTACGAAACGGTTGATTGATCACTCGGTAATCTTGCCTGCTACGAGACCAATCAGTAAGATTGTTTCAAGAGGAACATTATTTCAAATTTAGAATTCTAATGATGATAATAATAACAAAATATATTTATAATACATTTCAAAGAGGCTTACAATTTAGAAAGTTAAAATACGGCATAAAATAGAATTCTACGGGTTCAGGAAGCCAACTATGGCTCATCGAGGAGCCGGAACTAAACCTTGAAGCTATGTGATCACTGATCTTGGATGAACACCAGTGTCAAACAAGTTCTCCTCTCGAAGAGTGTAATTCAGAGAATATCGAGGCGGGAGTGTAACTGTTGCAAACCCATCCTGAAACTCTCAGCCTTTAGCCACTTTCTTAAATGTTGAGAGAGAGAAATGGTCGCAACCTGTCCTTCACCACTTCAGAGCAGCCGTGCCGAAGCATAACCGAAGATATGTGCAGTACAGCTTTTGACAAACAAGTACCGCATCAAGTCGCGACTGGGATCAGAACCCGGATGTGACGTGATGTTGGTGCAAACGATCACTCGACCCACTACACCAATAGGGGATATTCACTAGCCTATTGCGCATGTGCTGAGCCGATGTCTTGGTAGTCCGGAAGTTCCAAAACTGACGATCTTCATCACAATGGTCAATCTCTTTATGACGTCAGACACTACCATTCCCATGATGCAATGTACTACAAAATTGGCCCAAAGAATATCCCCCATTAGTTCGTATTCTCTCATAACAATCCGGAAATATGATGGTATTTTTCAAAGACGATAGGATAAAAACTGTCCTAACCAATGATAACTTACCATTTCTCTCCATAGCTGATTCGGTTACTATGATACGACGGTTTAGAATGTCAACGTTTGGCATTATTGAGTGACAATAACTCCTATTTCCCCTATTCACCGTACGTAAACACTACGGTAGTCCTACGTCTAGTTTAATTTGGAATTTGTTACCTTTTCTTGAAATCGACTGCACTTAGAACGCTACTTCTGTTACTCTCATTGGTCCCAGTGTGTAATCTTTGTGAAGTTAGCTCACACACACACGCGCGCGCGCACGCACGCACACACGCACGCACGCACAGCAGTGATTCCAGGAGTAATTTTGTAAACAAGGATAAAAGGAGGACACTAATAACATTCGATAAAGCTAAAAACAACCTAATAACATTGGGGATTTGTTGGGTAAAGTAGACTTTCCGACCGTAGTCATTGTTTTATATTTAAGTTTCAAGTTCTAAGAGTTATACGTTTACTGTTTCTGTAATTCCTCTCCCAACAGATTCCTGTGAAGGTATCCAGTGCGCAGAATGCCCACCTGGGTACCTGTATGACTTCGATGTTCCCGGGTGCTGCCCAGCGTGTATATTAGAAAGTGGTAAATGAAAGTAGTAGTCTTAAAAATAGCTTTGAAAAAGTCAAACTTAAAGTCGAACTCAAATGGGCGTCCAGCTGTAGACAAAAAACGTGTCTGGACGCGAGGACCATACTGCCCATAGGCCTACTGCATTTTTAGTGAATAGTTTAATTCTTCAATCCGTTTTCAACTCAGATCAGGGTTTTCATTTATTTCAGCTCCATCAAGAATATGACAAGAGTTGTTGTGCTGACTAGTTGTTAACCCCATGTAGGCATTGCTTTACATTTAGGTTCTAAGTTCTTAGAGTTATACGTCTACCGTTTATGTAATTCCTCTCCTAACAGACTCGGATTCTTGTGAAGGTATCCAGTGCGAAGAATGCCCACCTGGATACGTGTATGACGTCGATGCTCCCGGGTGTTGTCCAGCGTGTATATTGGAAAGTGGTAAATAAAAGTAGTAGTCTTATAAATAGTTTCGAAGAGGTCGAACTCAATTTCGAAGAACCTACATACCAAGTATAACTTGGAAATAAAATAAGTGTTAGCTGTGCTCAGCTTGTTTGTGAGCATAACACCCGAATGTCAATGTTGTCCGGCGTGTAGTGATAAATTAAAGCGTTTTGAACTACGTTAACGGTTTTGAGCAAGGTCGATAACCACTTGGTTAGCTATTGATAGTAGGGGCTGAATTGGGAGTCCCGCCCGATTCGAGGTAAAGAAGGTGTGAAGATGTTATTGTGTACTTTCGAGGACGCTGAATAAGAATTGTTTGTTCCGACCTCTTGGAAATGTCGGGCAGTTCCATTAGGCAGTTGCAACAGTCAATAAAGCCATAGGCCTATAATATAACTTAGTAGCCTACCAGGCAATTTTCCAAACTAAAATTACACACACATAAAAAAGGAAAACAATCTGTTCAAATGTGACATAAATGGAAATATTAGCATTAATCTAGTATCAGATTATGTTTATCCTAATATATTTTTGGAACTGATTTCAAATAAAAATGGCCGAGGTGTTATCCCTATGGGGTTCACACACTTATATCAGCAGCGTATGATCCTAGCTTATGCCTAACGGTGTGACCTGATTATAAGGCTCTCAAACAAACCAATGGGGCCTGGAGGTGCCCCCCCCCCCCCCGTCCACACTTGTGTGAAGATTGAAATTCACCCACATAGGTGTAGGACGCGTGGGGAAGGGGCGCTAGCCCCGCAGGTCCAAACCAGGTTTGGAGATCGATAATGTGCTGGTTAGAAAAATAAATATTTTTGAAAGGTTATGTTATTCTTCTTTTTGGTGCTGTCAATTGTGTCAAATGTGCGGTTCGAAACTCGAAAATTATATATATATTCATGACAAGCAAAGCAAACACGATAGTCTTGAAATCAAGCGCACTTAGAACGCTACTTCTGCTACTCTCATTGGTCTCAGTGAATAATCTTTGTGAAGTTAGCTCACACACTCACAGCAGTGGGCACTAATAACATTTGATAAAGCTAAAAACAACCTAATAACATTGGGGATTTTTTGTAAAGTAGATTTTCCGACAGTAGTTTAATATTTTATTTCATTTTATTTTTATCCTCCTATACAGTTGACCGCTGCGAAGAGCCGCGTTATTGTACTCTGGAATACTTTCCTGTCTGTGGATCAGACGGGGTCACATACAACAACGAGTGTTGGTTCGGATTGGCTCAGCTCTGTGATGACCAAGATTTGACCATTGAACATTACGGGCCATGTCGCCGTGAGTTTTTACTTTAAAACAGCAGTTCTCAACATTGTTTTCTCACCGCATGCACTCTGAGTGATGCAACGTACCCAGCAGACCTGCCAACTATTTGTCACGGGAATTTGTTTGAAATACGGCCGTACGATTTTACCCCATAAAATACGGTTTTATGGGGGTACAAACAAAATCATCCCCCCTCTTAACTAGCAAAATCTACTGGCAAGCAGCAGGGATTCCTTGCCATCGGCGGGAACTTGAAAGGAACGATCTTCAGAAATGCCGCAGGGCCACTGTCATGTACAATACTAAAATAAACTAATTTATCTTGCAGGTAATCAAGTTGGAGCATTGCATAACATTGTAATGTTCGTATACTTGCGCTGCTAACAAGAGAACATATTTTAATGGATGTTTTGACAATTGTGGGTTTCGAAACTTTGTTTGTAAGCTTGTGTGAGCCATGTTTTTGAAAAAATACAGGTTTTTATGAAAAATACAGGTTTTGGGGTTCCATGATACAGTTTTTTATCTCAGAGGTTGGCAAGTCTGCCAGCAACGTACTCCCATACTAGCAGTCGTTGTTGACACCATGCGATAGTATAGAACAGCTGTCACGTGTCCTTGCTGTGTAGCAGTTGCTAACGGGTGCGGAAGTGCTGTGTGTAACCGATTTATTTGCAGTGTCGTCTTTGAATCAATGGGCCGACAAGTTTAATCTACCTGTTGGCTAGTATCAATAATAGGGGGGATGTCATAAAATCAACATAAATATGACTGTGACGTAAACTCATTGCCATGCTGATCAATATCTAAACAAGCTCGCCCTATTGTACACATCCTTAGGTCACTTTTTTTTGGCGTCTGTAATGTATCGTGTGACATGGTATAGCTTTGAAGAAAAAAAACGTTTTACAGCCTCCACGTATCATCCAGAAAACCCGCAGCGTATACCTCATGTGGCAAGCGTACCCTAGGTTGAATTGAGAACTGCCGCTTTACAACGACGGGAGTACACTGACAAATTTTCAAAGCAAGTGTACGGCAATGAATGTAGGCTATCTAGTAGCACTAATTTCTCAATTGAAGCTAATGTTATAATATTTGGCAGTCCTTCACGCAGCCGTGTTTCACCAAAACAATAGTGATCATGAAGGGAACACAAATACCAAATATGAACTTGATTTAACAGGCATGGTGGACTTCAGTGTTCAATTAGTGTTGACATCAGATGACTTCTGATCTCTCCTAAAACAAGAGGGATAATCATACTCTTTATATGAAACCTACATATCATATGAATCCGGGCTACTGCGCAAAGCGTTCGGGAAAATCATCAATGTCCCCCCAATATTGAGAACAAATCGTCGCCCCCAGTCAAAGCTATACAGATTCCTTGAGACCTAGTCAACAACGAATTAAACCGGTTCCGGTGCCCGTGTCAGTCGTGACTTCATCACACCATATCGCGATGCTTTCTATGATATAAGACTAGGCCTATGCCAAGATCGTAACGTTTTGGTAAAATGTATTTTTTTACAGTGGTTGTTGCTCAAATATTCCGTATTTGACCATTTTAAGAAGAAGAAAAACAGCTCAAAAATCCCCCCCCCCCTAAAAAAAAATCATCATCGTAACGCACTGTTTATCAAAGGTGGGATGATGATTACACAAAAAAAATTCTCGCTACGTCAATATTGTCTGCAACCAAACGGTTTTATGCAATGCATGCTTATTACCGTTACAGAACGTTTGTATGATGATGTTAACAATAATGTAAAATATTACAGGTTTGCACTAGCTCTTCATCCACGGAGGTGGAATTTATAGGGGTCTTGGCGGGACGCAACTTTTGTTTTACTAGAACGCTAGCACAAAACATCTTTTTTCAGGAATTTACAATTTTGGTTTAAAATCAGAGTTAGGGTTCAGAAAAAAGGTTGGGGTCGGCTCCCTTGGGAGAATGAAGCATGTTCTTTCATAATCCGGGGTGAAAACTAAGAAAAAGGATTCAGAACTTAGGTTTTTGAAAAAGCATCACATGGTTGGATTCCATGAATTTGATTGGTCGATTTGCGCTAGCGTTCTAGTAAAAAAAAGTTGCTGGCGGGACAATAGCATCTACAGTTGAACACGGATGGCGTCCAGCCCTTTGCTTGCCACAGTTCGGCAGTTACGCAACTGCATGTCACGCTTCATAAGCGCCTCTGCCACCTCCTGCTCGACGAACGGGGCACGCAGCGCAGTGATGAGGCCCACGTGGACGAGTGGCAGCAAATTGCTCCCACTAGGGGATAAAGACTTAAAAGAATAGTCCAGAGCAAAATGAAAACTTCTGACAAATAAGAGCATGAAACACTGAACACAATGGTGAAAGCCCCATCACACTAGCAGACTAGTTTTTGAGTTATCGATTTTCGAAGATTCCAGAAATCAATTGCGTATCTGGCAACATTTGTGACGTCGTAGTGGCACTTTAGTCTGAAAAGCTCTTTGCAAAGTCTTCGTAATCAAACTGCTTTTCAACACACCGAATTGAAAAAATTATGTCAAAGTTCTTAATGTTCCTGAAAAATAATTTTTGTTAGCATAGTGACTGATGTGCTGAAAATTTCTACACTCGAGCATTTCCAGGAAAAAACATCATCCAATTATAAACAAATACACAAGCTATTCAGATAAAGTGCCGCAGTCACGTCATAATATTGATGCTAAACAGTGTATGTCGGCTAATTTGACAAATATTAAAAGTGAGATATCCTGAGAACGGTTGCAGATATTTACATGGGGTTTTCAACTACTGATAGAGTAAATTTTACTCTACAACTTATGAACATTTCATTTTGGTCTGGAATATCCTTTTAAGGCATGATGTTGGCAATCCCGAACAGAACACGAGTTTAATTTTAAGTGGCTCAACAGTACCACATCTGTGCGTTTTGTGATGACATTACTGTGTGGATATACACCTTTTTTTTGCTTCAATATCATTCCAGCGCTCATCTGCAAGCTCCCCCGTGTAACAGGCCGATGCAAGGGTTATTTTCCGAAGTGGGGTTTCAACCATGAAACCGGCCAGTGCGAGGAGTTTGTCTATGGCGGTTGCGGGGGTACCCCGAACAGATTCGACACAGAGGCAGAGTGCATCCAGACATGCGGTAAGGATAAAACTTGAAACTGGGAAATAATTAAATAATTTATATGAGTATGAACATTAAAATGGCACATTGCGTTTTGCTAAACTGAAGGAGACATGTTGGTGATTGGATTACCACCCTCCCCCACCCCAATGACTGATTCAGCATTTTATATAGTTCAGAAGCATACCAATAATGTTCATAAGTATAAAA
>JAODUJ010146872.1:0-11043 GCA_027564615.1 Psolus chitonoides | reverse complement strand
ACCAAAATCAATAGGGATCATCTACTCAATATTGGGAACACACATGCCAAGTATGAGATCAAACCGTTGTGGAACTCCTGAGAAAACTTGGTTACAAGCAAAGTGTCACACACACACACACACACATACACCTACATATATACACACGCAGCCAATGAATCAATAATAACAACACTGCACCCTAACAATATCCTCCCCCACAATACAGAAAATCAAGCATGAGCAAACCCTAGATTCATCAGATGTATTTTATACCATTGGAACAGTTTTTAAAAAATCTCTGAAAATATTTGCCCCCCCCTCCGTGCACCATGGGCATGACGCCACTGGCCAAGAACAGAGCAAGCTGGATAGGTCGCACTTCTGCCTTATGGGGCACTGGGCCCAAAGAGCACAGGTAAGTTATAGTTACCAGCGAAGTAAGCATAATTTGTGATTTAAAAAACACTGAAATCGGAATGCTATTCATTCCGATATTTTAAGGTGTTATGTCAGTGGGCCATAGTTGATATCTATAGTACACAATGTATTTTACATGTGAGGAGCATGTGAAAACTTGCAAAGGAAACGATTCCAAGCAGAGATTAGTTTTGAAAAGTATGGTGTTGCCAAGTAACAAATTGCAGATAGTGATATCTCCATACCCAGACATGCTGTAAAATTGGGAGGAAGCGTTACTATTGTGATGTTTAATGATACAATACCAGAAATAAACTAAATTTCATCCTATATATCTTCATTGCGAAATCTTCGCTAAAAAATCCAATCTTCATTGGATATATTAAAAATGTAATTAATCGTGAAGGACTAGAGGGTTTGTTTGCCTATTGGTGAGTCCATGATGGCAACGATTAATTAGGCAAAAATGTCACATTCCAGAGAGCTCTGATAGATTTGTTTATTCCATGCAGTTTTTGGCAGAAATTTTAATAACACGATCCCAATGATGCATACGTCATTTGAACCCTTTTAGGAAAGGCAGTGATGTTTTCATGGCAATTTGAATTGATTACTCAAACAGCAGTGTTCCAGTAAAATTACAAACCTGTTGTCGTCGCTGGCAATTAGTGTGTGTCAAAATAATGGATAGATTGCTTTTTGGTAGGTCAAAATATGGAAACCGTCAGAATATCATACACGAAAGTGGAATCAGTAATTGAGCAAACATGCATATATCATGCCTAAAGCCTGATGCGAGGCATTAACATTTCAATAGACAGAGTTCACAAACAATATTGGATTGAACTATCATGCAAAGTAATTCTATGAGTGAACATACGTTAGGAAGTACATACCTTGCGTGAGCTATCGGTGGCCTAGTAAACACGGCTGAAAGTTTCGATTCGGATTGATTTGTTTGGTTTTATTTATTTCGAATGAGTTTTTGTTTTAACTTGTGTGGAATTTCTGAGATTTGTAGTATTTTCTTTAACTTATATTTGACACGATGAAATACCTGCATATAAGACAGCCGAACATTTGGATATACCAGTGTTAGTCAATCTCGAGTAGCATTACTTAATCATTATAGATACACTCTGAAACTGTAACCAATAATCATATCATTCCCTGGAATATTATGTAACTGAAAAAACCTGTTAACCCAGTTATGGTGAATTCTTTCCCAATTTGAGCAGTTCTTAATTTTCTAACAAGTGAAAAAATACATTACATTTCTTCAAAAGTCGGGAACATGCATGTACTCCATCGTGAATAGATACGTTCAGCATATTGCAGTAAGTCTGGAGGAAGGCAATGCTAAACACCTGCCTGAATAGGGTGTAAGATGATCAGGATTTGATTTCAAACAAATGGAGGCTATATTATTTCTTAACATTCACTGGTATATGTGTATTCAACGATACATTATAGAAGTTACAGACTCATGTCGTTCAATACCTCTTTACCGGTTGTAACAACCACGGATTTCTCTATAGACTACTATGTTCTACCACCACCTCTAAATGCTGCATATTTCATATTGGGTGTAATTACCATTTTCGGCAACGGTATTGTGGTATTCAGCTATATCATAGATAAGTCAATTCGACTTAGTACTCCAAACACATACATTCTTAATCTTGCAGTCGCAGATTTCTTTGTCGGTTTGGTCGATTTACTTGGAACTTTTATTTGGGAGATGTCACGCGGGTACCTCTACCCACCATCCTTCCTGTGTTACATCTGGGGATGTGTCAGACATGCGGTCATATTTGTCTCCGCCATAATGGTGATGTTTCTGAGCTGGGATCGATACAAACTCGTGTCTAATGCCCTTATATACAGACGGGATCAGACACCGGGAAAAGCGGTTGCCATATCCATTGTAGCATGGGTGATTATCATTGTATATGTTATAGTCTTACACACAGCAGCACACATTGTTGGTCCCGTTGATGGGTCCGACTGCCTCCATGGTCAAGTTCCACAATTAGGTGTCATTATATTTTCGTTCTTTCCCGATTTTCTCGTTCCTCTTGCAATCATTGTTGTTCTAAATGTTACTGTTTTACTTGCATTAAGGAAACGGACTCTTTCAAGGATAAGGGAACAAATCGTACATCACAGAGCATTGCGACCAAAATTGAGAGACCAGGGGAATAACATTGATTCGGAGAACGGTGTTGAAACTTTAAGCCCAATGAAAATGAAGAACAATACACTTGTTCCAAACGGTCTCGTCTGCATCTCCGGAAATGAAGATATATCTGGAAATATGAACCACAACAAATATACTGGTGATTCTGTAAACGAGATCAGAATTTCGGCCGAGGAAAACAGTTTTTGTGAAGAAAACCAGAAAAATGGAAATCAGGATACTAACGGCGTAAATTTGAGCAGTGAAAACAAGAACAACAATCATGTTGGAAAAGCATCTATGGAAGATGATGATTTCCACGACCTTACTACGATTAAACTCGATATTCCAGAAGAAGCAAAACGGGAGCGTCGTAAACTCCTAAAGGCTGTTAAAGCTTTAATTGTTTTCATATCAATTTATATTGCTTGTTGGATACCTTTCTATGTTGTTTCGTTACTGTCCCTTATCAATGAAGATCTTGATGAAGGGGTATTCTATTCAGTTGCGATTATATTATCGTTTAATTCGACGATTAATCCATTCCTTTACGCGTCAATGAGTATGAAATTCAGAAAAAGATTTATACTTATTTCAAAATGCAAATTCAGATAACTCTGACATAATGCTGCCCCAAGTTTTGTCGGGAGTCTCTCTATATGACACTATACCACTTCTCGACTTTCGTTCGAATGGCTGATACAATAATGGTGGTAACTATCTTGTGCAACCATTAGGCATTAGTCAGTTTCTTAGTACATGTATTTAGATACAATGTATTGGTATGAACAATTTCATACTACTACACCGCCATCATCTTAGGATCTACATAAAAGTATGGGCAACCCTGAGCAACAACCCCTAAAGTAGATATTCCCTTTATCAATTAGCTCTGAAGGGTTTGCAGTCTGATAATGTAATGGGGGTAACTATCTTGGTGAACCATTACTAAGTAAGTTCATTCATTCTTGTAAATCAACGTATGAGCCTCCCAAGTCAGAACTTTTATCAGTCACTTGAAATTCTTTTTATGCATTGTGATTTTGTTATGCTTTTCATGGGCATCTTTCCATCTCCTAATGATCCATAACATAGACGTAGCTAGGAAGGTGTTCGAACCTGGGGAGGGGAGGCGGAATTTTTTGTCGGTGAGTAGTACGAACATGGACTTAAAGTTGAGGGGGTAGGTTGTTGAAATATCAAATCGCGCCAAGTGCTAAATACTTCAGCTTATCATGTATAATTTTCCAGTTTTAAAACGCGCGTTTGGCACAAGTGACATAATGGAAAACATAATTAGGCGTGCGAAACTTTTTGAAGGTCAAACTATTAAGATGCGAAATGGTGCAATCAGTGACAATTTTGCAGGCTTTATAGCTGCTGAAAATTATTAAATTTTGTAGCCAGCAAACTATCGGCCTCCAAACCTGTGGGGCCACGTCCACCCGGGTTTAAACCTGCGGGACTAGCTCCCCTGCCCCCACAGTTCCTCTGCACGAGATTAAAATATATAATCCATTCCCGATTTTGAGGAGATGTGAATTCGAAGTAGGCTTGCATAGGCCTACATATAACATATTAAGGTATTCCAACTTTCTAGCATGTCCGGTTACAGATATCTAACTCTCTCTATTAGTATTCTGCCAAAGGCAGGTCCCTCACGATGCTCCTTTTTTAATCTTTAAAGAGGGTAGTCCTGATCAGTGTAAACACTGCTTTTCACAGGAGCCCTCTATAACAACAAATAAACAATAGAAAGACAACAAACAACCGAAGAACAAATAGATAGGACTAGATAGAATAATACACAAATAAATAGAATATCAAACATCAGTACAAAGCATATAGATTTTCAAGGTGTGTTTAAATTTGTTTAAGTTTGTCAAGAGTTTCATTATTGAGGGAAGAAAGTTCCATGACTATCCTTCAGAGAAGTTGAATGACTTCTTGCCACAGTCAGTCTTGACAGGCGCCTGAATGACATTATTAACGCACCTCGATCTAGTTCTATGTGAGTGGGTATTTTTCTGGAGAATGGTATTTTGAGTAAGGTAGTCTGGAGCCAGGCCATGGACACATCTATACTATACATCTATAATCCACGTTGACGGACCTTCAACCACTTCAATTCGGCGAACATATCGGTCACATGCATATCCATAAGTTTACAAACCAAAAGCAATCTAACTGCCTGATTTTGCAAAACTTGAATCCTGTTGACCAGTTTATCTGTTGCAGTGGTCCACACAGGGGAACAATAAGCAATAGTATGGGGTAGAAATAAAGAGTTATACAAATTATTACGGGCATACCGGTCAACATACCAATTAAGTCTCTTTAGGAAACCGAGTTTTTGCGATATTTTAGCCGCAGTTTTATCAATATGAACGTCCCATTTCAGATTGAGATCAAACCACATACCAAGGTATTTAAACAAAGACACATTTTCAAGAGTAACATTATCCAACTTCAAGTTAAGGGGGGTTATATTTTTAATCATGTGAGAGGATCCAAATGTCATACTCTTGGTCTCTCTTGTTTGATATGGTAACGATGATGGATTTTGTCTACTCATTAGGTATGGTTTCTAATGTCCAGATATTGTTACAGATCCGGTGGTAGTGGTCAATACTACTCTCACCTCCCAGCTCCAGAAGTTCACCCGGTATCTCATCAGTTCCAGGTGATGTACCTGTTTTTAGTTTGTTTACAGCAAATACAATTTCGGAACGAAGAATGGATGGCTCACTTTCGCTATTAACTGGGCCTGTTCGACGTACAAACTGATGGGTCAGAATCTGACTTGTGATTGTATAGTGCTTCACCATATTCAAACTGCTTCAAAACTGCTTTTTATCACACCAACTTGTAAGGTTATGCCAGAGTTCTTAATGACTGCTATTCCAACAAGAACCCAATGGGCACTAGGCACCAGGAGGTTGGTACCTGAGGGTGGGATTCTCCAATGCCCCCCGATGACCTCCAAATGACCTTCACAATGTTCGGCACCGAATGTTGACTACATCCACCAACTTTCATGTGATTCCATAAAATGGGACCTTGAATGACCCCTGATGACCGCCGAATGACCTTCAAAACATGTCTGCACCGGATGTTGACTACATCAACCAAGTTTCATGTAAATCCATAATTTAAGCTCCAAATGACCACTGGTGACCTCCGAATGACCTCAACATTTTGTACTAAATATGTTAAACACACATACCATATATGAGCTCAATTGAAGTTTTTCCTATCAAGGTATTGGTGTTTAATCCATCATTTGACCTCAAATAACCCCTGATGACCTCAACATGATTTCAAAATTTGTCTACTAATTATGAAAAACACACATACCAAGTATGAGCTCAATTGAGGTTTTCCCTATTAAGTTATGGTGTTTCCAAGTTTTTCATTATTTAGCCTCTCTTGACTCCAGACAACCTTTGACATCCACCAATACAATAGGGCACACCTTCGCATATGATACGTCTACGTACTAAATTTGACAATTATCGACTGATCTTTCATTGAGTTATCGCGGACCCAAGGTGGCGTCACACACACACACATACACACACATACATACACATATAAGACAACCTGACCGCATAGGTTCCTCTGCCATCGGCTGCAAGGAACCACAAATGTAAAAACTCAAAATTTAAAGGAAATACTATTCATCCAATTATAAACACATACATGCCCTTGTAGACAAAGTGAAACCGTGCCATCATACAATATGGTAAACTGTGCTTGCCAGCTAATTTAACAACTAATAAGAGTGAGATATTTCGAGAACAGTGGCATATATTCACACGTGGGTTTTCTGTTACTGATATATAGAGTAAATTTGGCTCTACAACGTATGAACGTTTCATTTTGGTCTGGACTATTCCTTTAAAGTGGAAATTGTGTTACCGTATATCAAATATTAATTTATGCTGAAACTTTTTTTCCGCAGATACCCCACAACATCAACCGAAACTCATTATGATCATCATCGACCTGATTACGTCATGGATAGTAATCGCCTGGCTGACGTCAACTGTTACATCACGGTACTGCCCAGACCAGTGGGTCTGTCGTTCCGGCTTGATTCACTGCGATGGCAGGCTGTCGGCGAACCTGACAGAATTCCCATCTCTGGGAGAGCTGAACACAACGTGGGTACGGACTTTCTCAGTTGTATATACCAATATCTATCTGTTAAGACATGGTGGAGTTGTGTTACCATTCATACCAAACCTGGTCGAGTGTGCATTATACTTCAACCAGATTTTGACACTGAATGAATTCTTCTTTTATAACGTAACATCAACAACTCGTCTGTGGTTGAGGAATAATAACTTGACAGAGGTTCCATCTGAAGCGTTAAGTGTTCTCACTAAACTCGCTTACATCGATTTAGAGGGAAATCAAATAAACTCAATAAAGCCATTCGCCTTTATGGGAAATGCTGAACTTCGATACATCACTTTAAACGACAACAATATACAAATGATTGCTAGAAACGCATTCGATGGCCTCAGTGAATTAGAGGTGCTGCATTTAAGTTCAAATATGATAAATACGATAACTGACCTAGGAGGAACAAATAAACTGATGGAACTACAATCACTCTTTTTGAATAATAATAACATAAGCAGTATAAATATTCCCCAAAACTCTTTCACAGTGGTTGAAAGTTTAGGTATGGAGTTCAACCTAGTGAGTAATCTTGAAAATTACCAACTTGTGGGATTTCCAAATTTGAAAACGCTTCTCCTTAAAAATAACATTTTGCGATCCATCGGTCCTAAAGTCTTAGGTGATGAACATCATATGCTTGAAGTGCTTAAACTCGACGGAAATATTCTAGGGGCCATACCAGCGTTATTTCTGTCATATCTGCCAAACTTAAAGATCATCGGACTGAGCAGAAACAGGATAACAACTGTTCCCGAAAAGGCTTTTTGGTCCAACAGTAACCTGGACACTATTAATCTAGCTCACAATGGTATCCATGTAGTACACAAACACGCACTCCGCCCTTTACAGTTTCTCCTATCTTTGGATTTACAATTTAATAATCTTACATCGCTTCCAGAGGAATTCCTTCACCATTCGGATGCATACCTTGGACTGACACTTTCTTATAACAACTGGGACTGTGGATGCAATTTGAGATTCTTAAAAGAATGGTTCTCGAACGCTCGCTGGGGGTATACTGGGGCTGATACATACTGTAAGACACCCGTCGAGTTTAGAGGCCTCCTACTCACACATGACCCATTCTCAGATAAATGCACAGAGACGACAACGGAAGCATTGACTGAAATACCACACGCTACTGTTTCAGGAAAAGAAGTGTTTAGTTTTCCACCAGAGTATATCCCTGTGTTTTGTGCAACAGTGTTTCTGATAGTTCTATGTATCCTATTTATATTTTTTCAGCGGATATTGAGGGCGATTGTGGAATGACAGATTGAGTCGCACCGACTGCTTGACCAAGAGCATGGCCTTGCAGCCGGGAGGTCCGGGGTTCAACCAATGGCGTAGCTAGGATTTTGCTAGTGGGAGTGGCATCAGCATCCCACGGGAGGGGGGGCACTAGCTTTCTTTTGCAAACATTTTTAAATCGCTCCATATACATTGGCATGAAATATTGTAAACAATAAGGTTTGGGAAGGAAACGGGGATATCTTTTTTTCTAGTAGGGGTGGGGGACACACGAAGATCGAATTAGGCTTATTCCAAATACTTGGAAGATGGTACCCATTGCCACACTGCAAAGAATATATGTATAATTGCAGAAAAAAATACAAACTGAAAAGTGCTGTCAATTTTTGGAAACCTTATAGACAGCATTATTTTTGTATTTCTTTGTAGTTATATACCACGTTGGTGTGATGTGGACTTCAAATGGGCAAATTAGTTTACCGACCTGTGGACCATCTTTTTTTATAGGATTTTTTTTTAAATTGACTTTATTTAAATTTATGAATTGACTTTGCGATATCGGCTTCTATCCCCTCTTTTCCCCTCATTTGGGGGCGATCCCCCTGACTACGCGCCTGCCACCATTGTATGTCAACTTACGGCCCATGTGGGTTGCCCGTGGGTTAGGATGCTAATTCTATCTAGGGTTAACATCTGGGAACCATGTGGGTTTTAGATGGGATTTGAATTGACCAAGCAGATAAGAGAAACATAAATATTAACTAAGTGAGTTAACACTAATTATTGTATATACATAACCAGTGAAACTGAGAATTGTATACATAGGCGTACGAGCTCCAGTCTGCCAAGGCAAGCCAGTTTTGCTTCGAATCGGCCAAATTAGATGAAAGAAACATAAAAAATAACTAACTGAGTGATTTACGCTAATTAATGAAGTACTCACATAACTAAAGAAACTGAAAATTGTATATATAATAAATATATGATTACATAAGTTAATAATGGAAATTGGTAACTATAATTGCAGTAGATGTTAAAGTATCAAATGTAATAGTAATTCACCACGTTTCTATAGTTGAGTAAATACAGACATGTAAGAATTGGAAAATATCAAGACATTGCATCGCGTTGGCCACGATGAGTATCTGATTACCTAAGCAGGTTATGTTTTACTTGCCGTGTGTGTGTAGGTATGGGTGCACTCATATTGTGTGAGTCGGCGTTCGAAACTGCGAGTAGCTTCCCGAAACGTCTGCCACTGCGAGGTGGAACGTCACGCTTGGCTGCACCACGGTCGATGACCACGCCCTCCTTGATGTCACTGTATGGGAGGCCCGTGTTCCGCGCACGTTGGTAGGCTGTGTGCCGCCCTCCAGTAACCCTTAGGGAATTTCAAGTAAACCCTTAAGGAAGTCTCTGGTACCCGTTTATGGATGTGTTTGTATGTATGTATGTGCGCGCGTGTGTGTGTGTGTGTGTGTAGGACTTGTAGCCTCGACAACTCAAACACTCCTGTATGGAATCGGACCACATTTGGTAGACATGTTAGGTATGTGACACACTTGTGCCTAACAACGTTTGGTGAGTGTTGGGTCAAAGGTCACGGAGTTCAAAAGTATTTCACCACTTTTTTATTACCACGATATTTCAAGAACTGTTGTTTGGATGATCACCACATTGGTGGGAGTATTAAGGATACAGCCAGGGAGAAAGGAAGGTCAAAGAGTTAGGG
The DNA here is from genome assembly GCA_027564615.1 of Psolus chitonoides. Taxonomy (NCBI): domain Eukaryota; kingdom Metazoa; phylum Echinodermata; class Holothuroidea; order Dendrochirotida; family Psolidae; genus Psolus; species Psolus chitonoides. The sequence goes on along the minus strand of JAODUJ010146872.1, from coordinate 1,291 downwards.
AGGGGGTACGAATATGCGTTTTTCAACGATATATCAGGAACTACTAGAGGAATTTTAACCACATTTGGCAGAGGTAATGAATATCTACCAGAGATGAGTTCCGAAAAATTAAGGAGTGGTGAGGTCAAAGGTGAGTGTCCTGGGAGGGGGAAGATGTGGAATGCCCTAAGCGAAAATAATTTGAGCAGCGTAAGTCATAAATTCCTCGATAGAATTTCATGAAATTCGGTAGACATGTTAGGTATTAGATTAGGATTAATTTGTATTAGTACGGGAGGGGTAAGGCCAAAGGTCACATAGTTAGGGAGGGGGTACGAAAATGCACTTTTCCACGATATCTCATGAACTATGACGTGAAGGCCTTGAGCAATATGGCCAAGGGAAATGATACACCAAGTTTCATGGAAATCTAACAATCTTTAGTGGTTTGACTTCAAATGACCTTAAAATGACCTTCAGAATAAGGGATAAGGGACGGGATGTAAGAACGGTGGGGTGGGCATGCAGGAGAGGGAGCTAGAAGACGCTGGGTGTGCGAAGCAAGATTGGTGCAGAGGCTGGTCACGGCTTGTTGGTGTCGGTCAGTGTAGGTATGCACTCTCCGAGTGCTGGTGTTGTTCGAAACCTGCTATTATGTAGTAAGTTATTAAGTACACATGTCATTTGCCCTTGGGCCCTCATGTGAAAGACTAGGGTTTCCCATTGTTATCCCGCATGGGCTATCACATACTGACATATGGGGCCAATGGACCAGGCGGGCCTTTGGTGGCTTTGCTTAGCCTATATATAAGCCCAAAATGGCCCAATACATGCGGAGCTAACAGGAACCACGCGAGTAAAACCACGTGTGTCCCTTAACGATTGCTCAATTCGGTCATATCAATATGCCCCAGTGGGTCCTGGGTTGGTTTTTCCCATGTAGGACCCTCAAATACCAGATATTGGAACAAGATGAGACCCACAATACCTATATGGGCCGAATGTAAGTTTATTATGGGTTATATGAGGGTTTTTAGGTTGGGGATTATTATGGGTTGCCTAGTATTGCCCCATGTGGGTTATATATGTGCAGTAACTGCGTAATTAGGTGTAGGTTAAATATGAGAACACCAATGGGTTTTACACGGGCAAACTAAATGACAACAAGAGCACCAATGGTGCAGTAGCTCATACTGCATTAAATGAACTCGTTTTCAGTGTGTTATAACTCTCTAAAATAGGAATTTGCATAGTTGTACAAAAGGATTGTGTGTGCAATGCAGATCACCTCTGATCCCGGCAGGCTACATTA
>JAODUJ010146650.1:0-11045 GCA_027564615.1 Psolus chitonoides | reverse complement strand
TTGCATGATTTCATAAAATGGGCCATATGGCCCATACATGGCCTTGGACCCAAAATTCCTGAACACCCCAAAGGTACTACTACCACAGCACTATCATGACAAACCCTCAACATTGTACCATACAATCTGTAGAAGAAGGATTATTTTGCATAATTTCATAAAATGGGCTATATGGCCCATACATGGCCTTGACCACACAATTCCTGAAAACTTCGAAGGTACCAAAGGTCATGTAAGGGCCATATAGGATATTTTATGAAATCCCTCAAAATGAGTCGTTCCTACAGATTTGCCCAATTTTGAGCCGTGGCCCAAAGTTTGCGGACCGTCGATTTAGAACCTGGCTTAGCCTATAACCATATCTGGCGAGGTACTTACCCTGCACATAGGGATGTTAGTGGGTACCACAGTACAAACGTGACACACCCTCAACATTGTATCATGGAATCTGTAGAAACTACATTTTGCGTATTTGCACAAAATAGCCATACAATGGCCCATTACGGCCCATATGTGACCTTTGACCCTGAATTTTGGACCACCTCTGATGGCACACCACTCAATGGTTACTGTGTCCAAGTTTAATCGAAATCCATCAAAGCAAGTGCGTTACAAGATCAATTGAACAATTGTAGACAGAAGGACCAATAGATAGATACATACATAGAAAAAACATAGAGTGACAGTGGCGGATCAAAATAGCTCAAACAGCTATAGCTGGTTTGAGCTAAGAAAAAACTGGTGGAATTCGGTCATATTGTTTATCAATCCAGGGTCGTTCCGCCGTCCTCCGAAAAAAAAATCGCTGCCAATTTCGGGCCGTGGCCTATAGTTTGCGGACCATCGATTTAGAACCTGGCTTAGCTTATAACCATATCTGGCAAGGTACTTAACATGGACATAGAGATTTTAGTGGGTACCATCTGATTGCCATATAGGAGAAGCAGTTGGAGTAACTACAATATAGCCTCATCTTGCTTGTTATTCTCGCTCGAATGCGGTATCATATGTATCATCGATTGAATCCGCCCCTCCCCCCCCTTCCTTCTCGTGCCAGACGAGGAATACGCACTGTATATAGACGAGTCAAAATACGGTTTGACCCAAACGAAAATGCTACAAAAGGTTTTCCAAGGGTTTTTGATACTATTGAACATAAGGAATAACATACTAAATGAAAACACCAGCATTCAGAGAGTGAATACCTACACCGACCGACACCATCAAGCCTTGGTCAGCATTAAACTTGTTGTATCTTTTTCCTTGGTTATTTTTCTCAAAACATTCCACATTTGCCCACTCCTAGGATGGTAACCTTTGACCTTATCACTCCTTGAATTGTGTGGGAACTCATCCCTGGTGGGTATTCATTACCTCTGCCTAATTTGGTTCAAATTCATCGAGTGGTTCCTGAGATATTGTTGAATAAACTGTTCGTACAACCTGCCTAACTATGTGACCTCTGACCTTACTCCTCCTATACTAATGGAATTTTTCCTTATCCAATATTTAACATGTCTCATGAAATTTCATGAATTTCCATCGAGGACATAATTAATTATGCTGCTCAATTTATTTCGCTTAACGCATTCCACATCTTCCCCCTCCCAGGATGGTAACCTTTGACCTCACTACTTACAAAATGTTGTGAACTTATCACTGTTGGGTATTCATCTGCCAAATTTGGTTCAAATTCATCAAGTAGCTCCTGTGATATCGTGGAAAAACCCAGTCTAGTACATCCTCCCTGGCGATGTGACCTTTGACGCTACCCCTCCCATACTAATAGAAATCAATCCATATCTAATTCTTAACATGTCTACCAAATGTCATGCAAGTCTATCAAGGCAATCATGATGTATGCTTCTCAACTTATTTCGCTAAGCGCATTTCACATCTTCCCCCTCCCAGGATACTAACCTAGATCTCACCGCCATTTGTTTCACCTCATCCCTGGTGGGTATTCATTACCTCTGTCAAATTGTGTTCAAATGCATCGAGTAGTTCTTGAGACATCCTGGAAAAATGCATCTTCGAACCCCTTCCCTAACCTGACGGTACGGTAGTTTCCTTTTTTCTGAGGTTGAATTATGATTGATTTCGTACATGTAGATGATCAATCCTGATGTCCACACTTCATTGCAAAGTCTGGTACAGGCCTCAACTGCTTTATGTCCACCATTCTTCAGCATCTATGCATACACATTGTCAATTCCTATAGCTCCTTCAACATTTGTGTTCATAATTGGTGGATTTTCTTCTTGATCTGCGTTTGCCATTCCCTTCCAAATATATAGCAGGTTCTGATCTGCTGTCAGCTGATAGTTGTAGAGTTCGTCACAATATTCCTTCCATCTGCTGGATAATGCCCTTCTTTCAGTAAGAATATTGTCACTTTTATTTTCTACCACTGCTGTCTTCACTTTTATTTATTTATAGGTTTCTCATTGTCTGAGAGGCTGCTGCTGTGTTATTGTATGTCATATCGGTGTTGATGGTGTTGTACTGATCTTGGAACCATTGCTCCTGGAATTGTTGGTGCCTTCTTTACTTCTTTGTTGATCTTGATGTAGTTAGCATGGTCGACATCACTCACACAGCGTTTCTTTTTCAGCTCTCTACGCCTGTCACATGCATGTAGCACCTCGTCTGTCATCCACTTCTGCTTTTTACTTTTTTCTCTTCCAAACACCTTGAAACGCTCTATATCTGTGTGAAGTAGAGCCAATTCACCCCCTATCTTTGCTTGGAACTCAGAAGCTAGATTTGAGTCTTCAAGCTTTCCAAATCTAACTTCATTCCCAGTTGTAGGTACATATACTTGGATAACCGTGATGTTGAATGGTTGTCCTGCTAACCTTTATGTAATGATACGACTTGATCCTGGTCTGCATTCAAGTACTGATTTTGCTACCTCTTTGTTCACTAAGAACGCGACAACTTTTCGATGATACGATTCCTCTCCGCTGTACCATGGTGTGTGTCCGTCATCCGTGGTTGTCTCACCTATACCTGTCCATCTAACTTCAGATAATCTAAGAATTTACCATCTATATCTCCTCATCTCATGTTCAAGTTGCTCAATTTTCCCAGAGCGTTGAGTGTTTTCACTCTCCATGTACCAAATGTAAGTTCTTTCCTGTCAATGTTGAGTTTGACTATGCTGCCATTTACAGTATCATTAGCACTATCAGATCATTATTATGCCCAACCCTCAACATATATCTACTACAACAATCCTAGTAAATTTGACTTCAAATGACCCATGATGACCTCCAAACGTTCTTCAAAATGGTCAGCACCGGATGGTTATTATACCTACTAAGTTTGGTTACAATCTAACTTATGGTTGAAAAGTTATTTCAAATCAAAGATTTGGACCTCCAATGACCCCTGATGACCTCCAAATAACCTTCACAATTTTTGGCCAAGAATTGTGATTACACAACTACCAGGTTTATATACAAACCAACTTACGGTCACGAAGTTAGTCCAAATCAAAGATTTCCATTTGACCTCATGCATTCATCAGGTCGCCACCAAAAACAATAGGACACACCTTCGCACCATGATACGTCTGTACACCAAGTATGACAATTATTCATCGGTCGACCTTATTGAGTTATCGAGGACGATGCTCACTGTTTAACAAGATGTTTTTTCATTGGTTATCCGATTTTAATAGATTGATTGTTGATAATCCTTTAACACTAAACCCTAACCTCTCATCCTAACCCTGATGGTTAATGGCCTAATGTCCAAATAAATTCTTGTTAACAAGTGCGCTTCAGCTGAGTTATCGCGTACCCAAGGCGTAAGCGTCAGATAAGATTTTGATCTCGAATGACCCATGATCACTTCCAAATGACCTTACATCTACCAAGTTTGATTACAATCAATCCCACGGTTACAAAGTTATTCCAAATGTAACATGTTTACATTTGACCTCATATCCCAATTATAATATATTATGTCGGTACCAAAAACAATAAGGCACACCTTCGCACCATGTTACATCTGTTACACCAAGTATGGCAATTATCCATCAGTCCCTGATTGCGTTATCACGTATCCAAGGTGAGAGCGTCAGACACACACATATATACATCAAGTCGACTGCATAGGTTCCAAAAACTCCTAATCTATGCAGGGGCACGTTCAGAAATGTCCGCAGGGGTCCAACCTTTGATGATATGTAGTGATCGCCGACCTGGGGGAGGGACACCTCCCTTTCGAGAGACTTTTTCATAATGAAGTGTGCTTAGATGCAAAATGGTGCAATATTTTGCCATTGTTGAAGTTAATTTATTTTCATTATTTAGCGAGCATTTTTGTTGGCGACGAGCAGCCCCCCCCCGAACCCTCCTCTGCACACGCCCCTGCTATGTGTTAACTGATCATTCCCATGCAATAACGGATAGCTCAGTTGGTAGAGCTCCGGACTAAAGATCGGAAGGTTGTGAGTTCGATCCCTCCCAGGACCGCTCAGCTTTTCCGTTGTGTCCTTGGGCAAGGCACTTTACCGCCACCGCTCCTCTCCACCCAGGTGCTAATTGGGTACCCTGCGAGGAAACTTGTACATTAGCGTGTGCGCTGGTATGACGGCAGCCAGCTAGTATGTCCCCCAGGGGACTGAGTTGGTGTACATCAGTACGGAGAGACTTGGTATGAAAAGTGCACTCATGTGCGGGTTTGACAAGTTCCAATGACCAGGGGTAATATCTGTAAAGCGCTTTGATCAGACTTGGAAAAGCGCTATAAAAATACTGAATATTATAAGGTGTCAGCTTTTATATGAGGAGTGGCCCATCAAAAGCCTGACAGTCTATGGAGCCCTAGCAGCCACTCAAAAAAAAAACGGACAATTAACTGTAGTGTGTCCCTTAAACGTGACATTAGTGATCTTTTTCATTTTCTTCAAAAATAGTCAATTGTGGCATAGTTGATAACATTTCTGGCAAGACGCCCCTGAATTTCCCTGTCATCTCAGTCTTAATATTGTAACAAAGGCCTGCGCACAGCGTTTCCGCTATGCCGCGATTTTGACGCAATGGCTTGCCGATTTGACGCACTGATGTTCAGAGGAAAACAGAGGGTTTCATTTGCTCCTGGCATTGAGACAAGGTGAACGACAAAAACATACCAAATATCCACCAAAAGGTATAAAGCCAGACACGTTTTAAAGGCATAGTGTTGGAACTTGAAGTGGAGAAATTATTACTGTAAATTGTATCCAATTTGAAAAACAACTGCCTTTTTCAGAAAATATGACTAAAGAAATCAACGAAAGTGATTCTAAAGTTTTGCCTGAAGTGGTGCCAAATACAGCTCATATGGCACTGAGAGCATCTAAAACCCTAGAGCTTCCAGGGTCCGGCTTCGGGCCCGGGCTATAAGGGCTCCACGCTATGTGCAACTATATGAGCGCTACATGCTCCGCATTTAGTAATGAGTCAAATGTTCAAATATTGGGCATTTTGACGCCATCGATAATTTTTTAGAGGAAACACTGCTTGCGCATCTGGTCATTCTTCCCTTAATACATGCAAAATCCTCACAGAAAATAAAGATTTTCATTCTTGACTGGCCAGAGGTCAGAGTTAAAGTGGTAGACATTAGCCTCCGTGGGACTGTCAAATTAATATCCTCCTCCCAGTACTTTCTCTCTCTTTAGATGATGTATATCCTTTCAGGTCTTGGGTCTCCACATTTCTCCGTTCCTGGATATATATATTATGTAATGATTTGACAACCGTCTACTTTCTCTGCCTGGCAGCAGCCCGACTATCCAATGTCTTAAAGCGAGTATCTATGTTTGGCTACAAGGAAAGACTTTCCCCCCACAACACGTAGGTCCTGCCATATGGTTCTATAGTTATTTATGAAAAAGCCCTCGCATAAGTTTTCCCTGATACATTCCCCAATTTGGGGAGGAATGAGCTTGAAAACTTGAAACTTGACGGCGACAGTTTTGGCTATAGGCTAGGCCCCCATAGCCTAACGTTAGTTCATGTGGACTGTTGAATGTTTAAGATTTCAATTTTTAATATTTCGTCCAATTGTATCCAAATGCTGGCAACTTTGTGTGATATTATACCAAGACCCCATTTTGAGGAACTTGTTACCTCTTGAAGTTAAGAACGCTGCTTATGTGGGAACATTCTAATAACAACCGAAACACTATCCGTCCAACCAGTATTATCAACTTTTAAGTTGATGTTTATTTTTGTAGAGCGCATTGATGTCGACTGCAATATGCGCTTTGTAAATATGTGTATATAATTAGCTCATTCCAGCATGCACATGCTGGTTGAGTTATTGTGATAGTGCTGCGTCTATCCATCACTCACTCACTCACTCACTCACTCACTCTATCTGTTCACAATTGTTCAAATTGTTCCCATGCCCACATAGTATGTCGGATTTTGATGAAACTTAGACACAATGATCATTAGGTGATGAGTTATCAGTAGTGGTCAGAGATTTAGGGTCAACGGTCGTCTAGTCAGTTGGGATCATTTTATGTAAACACGCAAAACGCTTCTTCTCCTACAGATACTTTGGTAGTGCTTCCTCCGAGGTGTTCATGAATTTGAGGTCAGTGGTAATCTAGTGGTCAGTTGGGGTCATTTTATGGAAACACGCAAAACGCTTCTTCTCCTATAGATTTAATGGTACAGTGGTGAGTGTTTTTCACAATTATGCTTGTGTAGTGCTTCCTTCGGGGTGTTCAGGAATTAGTGGTCAGTGGTCATTTGGGGTCAAGTTATGAAAACGGTCAAAATGCTTCTTCTTCTATAGTTTAATGGTACAATGTTGAGAGTCTGTCATAATTATACTTGGAAAGTGCTCCATTTCGGGTGGTCAGGATTTTGGGGTCAACGGTCATTTGAGGGTAACTTGGTCTTCTAGCGGTCAGTTGAGGGCCAAAGCTGTGCCATACATACACGCTTTAAACATATTTTGACGAAACTGTGATACAAGGATCATAGGGTGGTGTTTTGATATTTGAGGTACCAGGAGATAGCGTAAAAAATAGGGGTACGGGGAGTCTAAAAGGTTGGGAACCACTGCTTTAGGGTGTTCAGGATTTTGAGGTCAACGGTCATCTAAGGGCTATTTGGGGTCCAAGGTCTTCTAGTGGTCAGTCGAGGGCCAAAGTTGTGCCATGCATACATGCTCTAATGGATTTCGACGAAACGTTGACACAATGATCATTGGGTGATGGGTCTTCAGTGATGTTCGGAGATTTCTGGTCAACGGACATCTAGTGGTCAGTTGGCGTCATCTTATGACGTTTATTACACATATAATGATACAGTGTTGAGTGTTTCTTATAATTGTACTTGTATAGTGCTTTCTTTGGGTGTGTATAGGAGTTTGAGGTCAATGGGCATCTAGTGGTGATTCGGGGTCAATTTATGAAAACGGCCAAAATTCTTCTCCTATAGATTTATTAGTACAGTGTTGAGGGTTTGTCATAATTATACTTGAATAGTGCTTCTTTGGATGTGTTCAGGGATTTGGGATCAAATGTCATCTAGGGTCATATATGAAAACACTATAGAGGCATGCAGATTGTGTGATTCAATACAATCATATGCATGTACATGTTATGATAGGCTTCATGAAATTTAGACACAGTGGTGGTTGGATGGTGAATTATCATGTATGGTCCGGGATGTGTGGTCAGTGGTCATCTAAGGGTCTTTGGGGTCATATGAATGCACTGAAGTGCCTGTAAATTGTAATGGGTAATATTATCCTATTCATACATAGCCATGATGGATTTTGATGAAATTTGGACAATGGTATTTGCATGGTAGGTCATTATGGTTGAGCCTATGCAATGTTGCAAATACAATGTCTGGTATGAGCTCTGCACCATTGGTGCTCTGGTTAATATTATAACATTATTTGTGCCCTTTGTAATGGCTTAGCTGTGTGGAAATGAACACAGATACTCGCTTTAAGCTTCCTATGAATGTCTGCCTTTTCTCCCTCTATATCTTTTCTCTTCAATATGACCAGTCGGTATTAAGTTTTCCAGTTCCTGTTTGCATTATGTGTCCTAGAAACTGAAGCTGTCTTTTCCTGATCGTCTTTAATAAATTTCTTTCTGTTTCAGCTTTTGATAGCACCTCATTTGTTACATGTTCTGTCCAAGATGTATATGCAACATTCCATAAAATCATGCATAAAACCACATCTCGACTGCTTTCAGTCTGTTCTCCATCTGTGCTGATAACGTCCAACTTTCACAGCCATAGAGGAGAATTGGATGAACATAACCATCAAGTATTTGTTTCTTTGTTGCCATTGAGATATGGTGACTTTTCAGTATAGCTTCTCTAGTGTTCATTTTTCAAAATGCACTCTTTGCAGTAATTTAATGAACTATAAGGTATTAATTACTCCTTTATTGGTCATAGAGAGCTTTCCAGCAGCATATTCTTACTTGTTTGCCTGAATACGAACAAATTTTGGTAAAGTTAGGTTTGGCCCTGCCTCTCATGAATATTAATGAGATGAGATGTCAGATGGTGTTATAATATAACACAGTTTTTTTTCTCTCTATATTTTCAAGCTCATTTCTCCACAAATAGGGGAATGTATGAAACGAAACTTTCGTGAAGGTTTTCCTTCATAAATAACCAGAGTACAATACAGCAGGATCTCTGTTTTGTGAGAGAACTGTGTTTCTTAGGACCCAAACACAGATACTAGTTCTAAGTGATGTTGACTTGTCTTTAGGTGGACAAGCTGTTGTCCATGAAGCTCTATTTACATACTCCACTGGTATCCAGTGAAGAGACAAGGTCAACACAGATAGTGGTGGAGCAGCGAGCAGTGGGATTCTCACAAAGTCCAATGGCCCAAGGCGACAGAAGTAAGTACTTCGCCTGAAAAGATGATGCAATCATCTAAGAAGGAACCAAACCCACAGCCCTGATACAAAACAACTTGACCACCAGGCATCCCCACAAACTCGCTGTAACCTCCCACAGGTGGACATATCTGCCGGGGGCCTCTAAAGGGGGAAACACGTGGCGGCCGGCATTGTGCACACATTCCAGCAGTTATGTAACGGTTGAACCCGTCCGCGCCCCTGGACATGCATGAAGAACTCCGGTTGCAGCGCAGTGTCGAGCTCTGCATGAACTAGGAAAGATGTGTCTGCTGGCTCGAACAATCTAGCAGTAAAAGGGTTACCTTAGCAAATGTCATTATGAGTATCAGCACAGAGACTGTTTTATTAATATATGGATGTCATCTTTCTATACTCCCATTGCGAATATATCTGAACAGAAGCTGGTATCCCTCTCAGTGCTACAGGTAGATATATCCACTGGGGGCCTCCAAAGCGGGAAACAGGTGGCGGCCTGTACCATTGTGCGCACATTTCAGCAGCTCCATAACAGTTGAACCCCTCCTGCACCCCTGGACATGCCTGAAAAACTCTGGTTGCAGCACAGTGTCGAGCCCTGCTTGAACTAAAAAAGATGTGTCAAAATCCCCAGGAGTGCGGGAGGGCTACTCCCAGAACATCGCTGGAAGTCGCAGAGAATAATGAGCGTTGGTATAAAAAAGTATTGTATGTCATTTCGTCTTTAACATCACTCATAATAAGAAGTGTTGGCTTGTTCATGTGACCCATGTAGTCGGTAAATATAATAGAACAAGTTGTATTGCATGAAAAAAATACTTATACTTATACCACATAAACAAGGCCCAGCCTCCCTCCCCGTATCATCCCTAGCACTCCATCAGTCATCACTCATTATGACTCTAGACTCATACAAAACAGTGATTTCATTCTTAGTGAAAGCAAATGAATCCTAAAAGAATACTTCTCTTACTCCCAGTCTCAATACAATTCTCAATAATTTTAAAGATATATCAGCATTTTAGTGGTTGTTTTGGGTATATATTTCCAAGAAAATTTGTCTCAAATTTGGCACAAAATACATCTAGCATCTAGAACCCTAAGCTTCCAGGGGCCCTTGGGTGGGCCATGGACCCCGACCATGGGGGACTTTGCGCCCTTCGCGCACATATCTCACAGAACATTTTAAGTTCTCCTCTACAAGTTCCCAGAAAGGATCAATATTTTTTGGAGGCCTGGGACACAATGTGGTCAGGACTTGAACCACTGATTCTTGAATCACAAGACTTGAAACATAACCATTAAGCATCCATGCTGTCACACTCTTACTTATTTTTTTGTCATGTTAACTATTCTCTTCTAAAGCAAGAATCATCTGTATTTGGGTGCTAGAAAAACTTATATCTCACAAAATGCAGATCTTAAGTATCTTTTTCTAGTTTTCCCTAGTTCTCCAAGTTTTCCTCATGAAAAATTGCCTTCATGAAAGTTTCTACTCATACACTGCCCGATTGGCGAAGAAATAAGATAGAAAATGTCGAACTTGTTGATAACAGCATAGGCTAGGCCTAGCCTAACGTTAGTTACTGTTGATTGTAGAATATTTATAATTTCGATTTTGAAGATTTCCAAATGTTTTCAATGTTTGTATCAAATCTTAGATTTGCAACTTTGTATGTATATATTATAATCCTATTTTGTAACAGCACCGCTGTGTGAAAATAAACCAGATTATTGCTTTGACAACCACTTATTATTCTTATATTTTTTCCCTAGATGCGGGAGGCAAACTACGGGATTGACTTACACGCCTAGACCAGACGGCAGTATGCAGATAAAAACAGTGATAACATTGGGCTTACTGATTATATCTGTTGTCAAAGTGATGGAGCTGGTGATAAAGCTGCGAACCATGTTGCTTAACGAAAGGCACTGCCATGTCTTGGCAAATGCCAATCAAAATGAGGACAACCCCCACATGTCGCGATTGAACAAGCAGCTGATGAATTTTACAGGGCGACACGAACAAATTATGACAGCAATCCCCGATACTGGTCAACAGAAGGAACTTATGATGCCAGTCAATAGTACTGGACAACAGAAAGAAGTGAGGACGACAAAGGACGTCAGTGATAAACAACAACAATCATCAATATCC
>JAODUJ010146540.1:0-11045 GCA_027564615.1 Psolus chitonoides | reverse complement strand
CCCCCCCCCCCCCCCAAAAAAAAAAAAAAAAACATCGAAAGAAATATTTTAACCCATCATCTTTTCATATTCTGGTAGAATTTCATGGTTTTTATTGTTTTGTTTTTTATGAACGAAAGAAAATGACGATATACAATATTTGTAATTCGGTCTGTCGTTGCCACAGTTCGCAAACTCACGTGACAATGTTTTCATCGATATATCGGCACATGCGCAACATGAAGATGACGCCCCTCCCTACCAGCAAGTGGTCCGTGCACGCATAGTGTAACATATTCGCACGTTTCTGGAGTAGTGCCAACTTTCAAAACAAAACATAATGCTAATATCGTAATAACATTCATAACGTTAATATATTGGCGCGTTGATTGGCTGAATGTAGGTAAAAACAAGGAAATAGTTCACCGGTCAAAACGATAAAAATGTGAATCCTAATTTCTCAAACATTTTGTGTCTCACATTGACGAGAAAACTTCGCCTGGGTCTCCTCTCATTTACGGAAATAATGGATTTGATCAGAATTCTGAAAACGATCCCGGAAGTACTATTTTCTGCGCGAAAGAAAATGGTCACTTGACCATCAGCACATTTCGGCAAACCGCATTAGTTTCTATTCTCATAGACAGTAATTACGAGCAATTTTCAATAAAATTACATTTGGCCCCGCCACTCATGAATATTAATGATACGCAATAAGTTGATAACCTACACATGTACGGTGCACCTCCTATCAATGCCATCAAAACAAGTTTGAACAAAATCGGACACATGGTTGCCGAAATATTCACATTAGAGAAATCGCTACTAAGCCCTGCCCACTTATGAATATTAATTAGATTGGCACCAAAATCAATGGGGATCATCTACTCACCATGGGCAATAGTATGCCAAGTATGACATCAATCCACCATGCCAGTGCCGAGATCACATGATAACGAGCAATTTTCACCAAATTACATGTGGCCCCGCCCCTCATGAATATGAATGAGATGCAATAAGGTACTAACCTACTCATGTATCCCACCTACTACCAATGCCACCAAATAAAGTTTGAACGAAATCGGACATTTGGTTGCCGAAATATTCAAATTAGAGAAATTGAATATTAATGAGATGTGCAGTGCACCAAACTCAATACGGATCATTTACTCACCTTGTACTAAACATGTACTCCACCTCCTACCATTGCCACCAAAACAAGCTTGAACAAAATCGGACATAATGTTGCCGAGATATTCACATTTGAAGAAATTGCTTATAAACCCTGCCCACCCATGAATAATATTAATAAGATTGGCAGGGATCATGATCTACTTACCCTGGGCAATCTATATGCCCAGTATGACATCAATCTACCATGCCACTGCCGAGATCACGTGGTTACGAACAATTTGCAGCGAAATTACATTTTGCCCCGCCCCTCGTGAATATTAATGAAATGCCATAACGTACTAATCTACATATGTACCTCACCTCCTTCTAATGCCACAAGTTTGAACAAAATCGGATATACCGCCGCCGAGATATTCATCTCAGAGGAATTGCTTCTAAGCCCCGCCCACTCATGAATTTTAATGAGATTGGCACCAAAATCAATAAGGATCATCTACTCGCCATGGGCAGTCTATATGCTAAGTATGACCAGGGTCGTAGCTAGGACTTTCTGATTGGGGGAGGGGAGATTGTAAGGTCAAAAAATGTGACTGGATATGTATTGAAGCCGAAAAAATCCGACTGCCGCACAAACTCGGGCAAAATTTTCAACGGTATTTACGTGTCCGATAATTCAGCCAAGTGACGCCTCGCGAAATGAAACACAACAAACTGCGCGCGAAGCGCGGAAAAAATGGTATTGTCCGATGGTTGCATCGTAAACGGCATCGTAAACGGCCCATTTGGATACAGACAAGCCCAAAAAATATTGTACGCTAAAGCGCAAGAAAAAAAAGAAAAGGATGGGAGTAGAAGAGAAAGGGAAAAAGACGACCCGGATTGAACTGGTGTTCACCGGGACACACGACCCTTTGCCCCCCCCCCCCCGACAAGTGATCACAGATACGCCACTGCAGTATACTGTGGGGCATATCTCTAACCGTGCACTGGGTATTCGCTGAAATTGTGTTTTTTTTCTTCAAAAAGGTCTCAGTAATATCAGTTAATTGTGTTGATATTGGAAACATTTTTGTAGGCCCTACAGAAATGGATTTTCGAATATGTGAACTAATAAAATGCTAAAGAAAAAGACTTCTGCCTTGAAACTTGGATATAAACTTCTCAATTATGATCATCTTGATATCATCAACTAGTTAACTGAATATTGTCTCATGTAGTAGAACCAACGGTTTCAACTCAGATTGAGGCTTTAAAAGAGCATGTTATAACCGCTATTGTAGCACACTCCACCGTTTATGTAGTACATTCCCCGCTGATGTAGAAAAACTAACAGATTATGTAGTAAAAACGGTCCCAGCTAATGTAGAACAACCAACAGCTAATGTAGTCACGAAAATCGACCCCCAGCTAGCTAATGTAACACGGTTTACATCTAATGTAGTCACGAAAATTGCTTCCTACTGTAGCTAATAGTTGTAACACTAATAGTAATAGCACCAGCTAATGTAGAAATACTTGTTGTTACTACATTAGCTGTGGTTTTCTACATTAGCTGTTGTTTTCTACATTAGCTGTTGTTTTATACATTGTTCTAACACTAATAGTAATAGCGCCAGCTAATGTAGAAATACTTGTAGTTACTACATTAGCTGTGGTTGTTACTACATTAGCTGTTGTTTTCTACATTAGCTGTTGTTTTCTACATTAGCTGTTGTTTTCTACATTACCGGTAGCTGTTGTTTTCTACATTAGCTGTTGTAACAGAGCACGTTATTAGCAACTTTCTCTGTAGGTGAGATTAAATAAACAGTGGCGTGTAGCCAGAATTACCACAGGGACACACGTACATTGAATCATTGAAAAAATGGACTGCCAAGATTGTCCTGGGGTAGCCTACATCCTATATCATGTCATCCCCTCCCCCTTGGCTACGCCACTGGACATCAGTATTTGGTAATGTCCTCGTGTAGGCCTACCTCACAATATTGTATCAAGTTGAAGAGTCCGCTATTGTAAGTAGGCTATATACACCGAACTTGCTTCCCATGGTGGTATCACAGAGTGTATCCTACGTGGGTTAAAAATTTATTAAATTTAAATAGAAAACAATGTATTCACTGTCTGAGAATAGCACGGAGTAACCTAAAACCTGTGAAAGCATGATATCTGTGGTAGTCTAATTGTTTTGAGTGAATGGAATGGGTCAGCACTAGTAGGCTGATACGCACACCTATCAATTGTTCTGGATTTGTACTTTCTTTGATCAGTGTGTGCACAGCATAAACACAACGTTTTCCGTGTACTGGAATTAAAATTTGGTTCAAATTACATTCAGTATATAGTCCAGATGGTCCTGTTGATAAAAATGCTATTCATATCAAGTTTCTTGCGGTTCACAACTCAAAAGTAAACCCATTGCTTGTGTACATACTAATATGTAGCCTAACTATATATTATTCGGGTGTATAATTCAGTATTGGATTGGATTTTTGTGCGAAAATACCGTAAATGGATTGTGATTGAACCCACACCTTCCGGGTTCTAAGCCGTTAACAACATGTCTTTTGCCACTTCTGTATTTTTGCTTGTAGGCCTATACTGGACTTATTTGAACCATTTTCTGGGCAATGTGTTGAGTAGCAAACCTTGTTTAGAATAATAATGTGACAGTTTGTGTGAGTGATTCAATTTCATAGACTTCTCAGACTTCATCGAAATTATATAACCACGATTTCATATGATTTTATATGCCAACCATAACGAGATATACGACCGGAATAAGAAACACGGTGTAAATGAACTTCTGATAGTTGAACAAGCGACAGTATCACGCGTTCTCGTAATGGCATGATGGAGTCCCGAGAGATCGACAACCCAAACAAAATAAATGGGATTGAGAAACGACGAGGTGGTCAAACCCAACGGAGAGAGAAATCGGAAGATCAGAACTTCACCAAAGGTGTGCGCATTCTTCGAAGGAATCGAAGTGACACACGTCTACAAACTGAAAGAAGTTCAACTAACGCGAAGCTGGAGAATAAAAGTGTGATCCCTACTCGGCCTCGACAAAGAACGAGCTCCCTGGGTCGTGTCTTGCCCGAGAAAAATATACAGAGGGCTGCCTCTTTGGATCGCGTCTCGTCTGAGAAGTGTCATGGCAGTGATTCCGAAGATCTTAAGTTACCATCGATAACCCTAGGATCCATCGATGAAGTAGGCCTGCATGCTCGAAAACATGTGTCAACTCGTACTGTCAAGTATAGACGTCGGTTTAGTGAAAATGACGCTCTCACTAAATCGCTTAGGAAGTTCAACGTATTACGCATCGAGGGACCAAACAATGGGACGGTACCTGGGAATGCTGAGCCAGACACGTCCCTCGATCAGCTCCAGCCATCGAGGTGCCGCGGACGTTCTGGGTCCTGTTTTGGACGATTAACTACAACTGCTGAGCCTAAATTTGTAGACGAACAGACACCATGTGACAATATCTTGCTTATATCTGCAACCACTTTTAAACGCATCTCGTACACGAAAGACGACTCCAGAAAAACTGAATCAATCTTAGGAGCAGGCACTAGTCATAGCTCGGGTCAAGGTTGTGGTTCCATCAACCACCAAGTCCACGACGACAAATCAGACTTCACACGGGAGCATCATTATATACGAATTATACCTAAAATAGTCATTACTGATTATTCGAGAAATTCTTCAGATGACGATGATGATAACGATAGCTCCCCGATGAAGCCAGAGACATCTTTACTCTCCGTACATCCGAAACAACGACCCTCATGGCAGTCGACAATGTCATTTAACAGGCAGTCGTTCAGCGAGAAGCGAAAGAAAAATAGGAATACTTCAAATTTGCCACCATTTTTCTCAGGTCTTTTGGCAAGACGACGATTTTCTAGTCCTGATGCTTCGGCGAACGCCGACAAAGTTCACCAGGTGGTCCTCGAGAAGTGTAATCATCGAAGACAGAGCGAACATGCTGAAATGGTTCAAAGAGTTAGTGAGTTCATGAAACGAATAAAATCGCCTTCCTCTGAGAATCATTAACAAAAAATGGCGATGGAAGTTAGTTGGGTTATAACCAAATTTCGCATTGAACATCTATATGGGTGACGTTTCCTTTCCGAATGAAGGTCAGATGTCATAGTTTTTTATTTATTCTCTATCACGGAACAGTAATATTGCTCGGATAATGTGGGATGACAAGTAGGCAACCTACAAACTCACTGAGCTCCTTTAAATATGTTTGTGTTAGGCCTGTGCATCATGATGACGTTTTTAGCCCCCCCCCCCCCCCCCATAGTTTGGCTAATTCAAACCTTTCACATTAAGTGAATCACGATGACATTCAGCTTTGGCGACTTTGTAGCGGATTTTGGCCTTGTGGGCCAAGGATGATATCTTATTCTGTGTTTACGTCATATCTAAAACTGCCCGAAGTTACCGAGCGAGCGCAGATGTTTAGATCCCCAGTCGAGATTTACGCATGTCAACAGGATAATAATACCTTACAGTGCTCACCAGAGAAAAATGAGTCATGATTTTAGTCTAAATCCGCCACAGGAAAGCCAGATATAAGTCTTACATAAAACTTGGATTTTCAAAAATTAAGTTCGGTATTTTTGTAATGTTTGCTTGTAAACATACTAAGTTGACCATGTCTTGACATATCGAATTCATACTTGGTGTATATGTTCCCCATAATTAGTACACGATGACTATTCTTTTTGGATAGACCAGCGGTCGGTCATCTGAGATCAACATAGGTCCAACAATGAAAATCTTGTAAACACGTTAAAACGAGACTGCATGCCTATAGAAAAGCTGGTCCCTCTCGAGATCACAATATGTAAAAAGACTACGAACCCTTTATTAGATAATATGACCTCAAAATGACCTTTTTTTGCGCCGAATTTTGGGTTTGGATAAAAATAAAGATCTGATTCCCAATAATAACATAACTTATATTTTGTATTTTGTGTTATCAATATCGCTCATAGCTTTTCTTACTGAATTGTCCTCACATGGGAGAAAAGGGTTTGTTAATTATTAAAAGGTGGGTCGAACAAATTTAGCGCCTAAAAAAAATGGATCGAACAAATTTTGGATAAAAAACAATTTAAAGTATATTTTTCCAAAATCAATTGACTGTATGACCAATGAGCTGTATGACCAACTGGCTGTAGCCAACTAGGGTCATCAGGTTTCCATTCACTGCTGGGTGGCCAGAGGGATGGCTTCAGGTCCCACGTCCGAGCCTTGGCTCGAACCTGTGTATGTGGAGCAAGCACTGTAACCGTAACACACAGCTAATCCCCCAGTGTTTGTCATGTTTGTGGGGAAGTTATACCTCCTTTCAGTCATTTTATATGCAACTAATCAGCAAGCTTCTCTGGTAATCTTATCGTACCGTATGTAATCGTTAGTGTCCCGACGCACAGATGCCAATAGGGGATATTCTTTGGGCGATTTTTTAGTACATTGCATCATGGGAATGGTAGTCCGTGACGTCATAAATTGACGTCATGCTACTGTGTGTATACCACAGATCTGGGATGTAAAGTGTGGATCATAAAACAATACAAGATTTTCTCGCGCCATTTGTACCAAAATTCGCCGATCGAACAAAAATTAGTATGGAACGCCAAAATGGCTTGAAAGTTATATGGAACGCCAACAAAATTGAAACCGCCGTATCTCCGTAACCAAATTAGCTATGGAGAAGCGGATTGCACCGACGTGTCCAGCATCAAATTGTCTAATACATAGGCTATTTAAATCTTTCTTTTAAAACAAAACCCAAAAAACAAGATGTCCGCCAAAATTTCGAAATCGCGCAAATCAAGCTCCTTCATGAATAAACAGACCTTATAGAATTCGAATCTGCAATCAGAATAGCGATATTTTGCTTCGTTACGGAGATATGATTTGTTACAATAAATTCGATAATTTTTGGTTTCATATGAATTATGATCAAAAATCACATTTTCGGGTCGATTTGCGGCTTCTTAAGGCGGAAAAACGCACATTTTTGGGTATATCCTTGTGGAATCATGTTCGATTTGTCTAATTCTGACATATAGGTAGTAGTTCAACAACGCAGTTCTATCGAGCCTACTCCCGAAACGATAGCATATTGCGTATTGAGTTATGGTCACTCAAAATACTAAAAATTGACATTTTAAACCACCATATAACAATAACTGAGTTAGCTACGAAAGGCAGATTATGCCATTCGATAGAGAATTTATGGTACAATTATAGAATACAGGTTCACTTCTCAACTCAACCAAACATACGGATGTTTGGATGTGAAATCGATCTATAAATAGCCTATGACATCATTCATCTCAAACTGCATCCATGCATCCGAACATCCACTCAAATGTAGCTTGGTTGGACTTAGATTTTTCTTCCTCAAACTGCATACTAATGTATAGGAGATCATTCTTGATGGATTGTCGTTCTCAAAATGTCCATGTAGGATATTGCCAAATATTATCATATAATATTTCATTAATAATAAGCCAACCGGGCCCAACCCCTTCATAAAAATAGGTTATGGCGTCATGCATCATCAAATGCATCCATACATCCGAACATCCACTCGAATATAGCTTGGCTGGACTCGAGACATTTTCATCATCAAACTGCACGCAATATAGCGCTGTAGGCGACCTGACATCCATGTCCGTTCAAAAAGGTATGCTCCGAATATGGACCCGTATTCTATAATTGCTCCTGGTTGTTAAGTGAGCCATTTAAAGGAACTAATAAGTAATTTCTGGAAGTGTTTTGGGTTCGATTGATATCTAGATAAACTAGTATTTTGCATATCCCCTTGCTATCTGTTATTTCATATTCTCGAATCTGATTTGCCAGCTCTAGCCATCTGTTATTTTTGCAATAATGGATGGCTAGCCTCATCAATGCAAAAATCACATTTTTATCATTTTTTGGGGTTGTAGAATAGGAATAAACCACAATTTTCCGACTTTTACTGGTAATAAACAGTCTCGACTCTAAATATAGCCTCGTCCGTTATTCAGCTAAATTTAGAGTCTCAACTGTTTATTCCCCAGTATAAATCCCACAATTGCAGTTTATTCCATAAATGTTGTCCAATCCCTGGATCATATATCAAACAAAGGCTGAAATATTGGCACTCAAACCAAACATACGCTCCGAGTGCTGGGGTTTTCAGCACCCATGAGAATTACAGTTGACGCCTGCCGCCCATGACCTGGGAATGCAAAATTATGAGGGGTTGCCAACTCCTATTTGCTCAGTTCAGGTGGGTGGCATTGGGTGCTACTGTACATGGGTCAAAGGTTCCGTTTATTATTAGCAATCGGGTCAAATATGCAGTTTAGAAGTCACATGGCGGTAAGTATTGTAGCTCGTGAAAACCCAAAACAGTCAGTTTTGGGGATTATAGTTGTAATTTGATAAGATATCGCATGTCAAGAATTAGAGTTTAACATTTGAAAATACTCAAACAATAGTGAAAACCAACCTCGAACTATAAAGTTTGACAACACTCAAAAGATAAATCCAGGCGATCTGAGTAAATACAAAGCTCTATGCAAATACCAGCGTGACTCACGGGACAAATTATAGCACATTTGAAGCTTTTAACTGACAGACAATATATATTAGCAGAGTAACTACTAAAACTATATCCAATCATGAAGTACTAATGATGATATTAATTTATAATATAAAGTATTCAGAAATTCATCCATAAGAAGGAGAGCGTGACCCACGGGACAAAAAGAGCAGTGATTTCCATGTTCTACATAACTTTTGCAAGAATTTATCTCTTCTGATACCTTTCTTATCAAACAATATGATTAAATATTTCCATGACATGTATCCTTTCCAATATGCAATAGCCCAAAAAACCAACTTCTCCTCCATACCTAAGTTTTGTCAAATGAAGTAAGGTAACTCACGGGACATTTTAGCGTGACTCACGGAACTCACAGGACATATTTGGGATATTCATAGTTTCTTAACTGGTCATGAAAAACTCTTAAGAAGTATGGTGCAGGGATCCAAATTGAGGGTTGTCCGCTTGCCCTGGACTAGTGATTTTTAGCTGGGACAACTGAAATTCAGTTTCTGGTTGTCCCAGGAGAAACAACTTGCTTGCCTATCATAGGCTACATTAGGCAATCCATTACATAAGTTTCAGAAAAAATCTACAGACACAGTAAACTAAAAATAAAAATGTAGAGGGTAAACTTGTACACTATTTCGATTATTGAATAGTAGCCAGTAAATATGATGAATTTACATACATTTACAATTTGGATCATGATACTGTAGAAAGAATGGGTTAGTCTGATTCATATATATTGCACTCATGTTTAGTTTCGAACCATGGATTTATAAGGAGATCAATGAATTGAATTAACTAAATTTTGCTACTGGTTGATTTGGGCAATACCCCAGCTTATTGGGGTATTAAAGACAAACCCCTGTTAGGCCATTATTTTTCCAATTTTATGGACAACTTAAAATCTACAAGGAAACAAACAATTTCAAACCACTTGTCCCTGGGGGAAAAATTAGCATCAGAGTCGATTGTCGGACCAATGGTGCGTCGGAACATAGGGGTGTAACCAACTAAAGTTAGGCCTCTAGCCTAGCCTCCCCCTACTAGGGCAGGCAATGTTATTTTTAGGGAATTAGCCTAGCAACTAATAATTCATTAGGCTTAGCGTAGGCCTCCAGGGTACATTCCATGTGTAAACCGTGCCAAAGCGAAGACCTGTACACTTGGAGGCTTAGTAGCCTAATTAGCTTTCGTAAGCTGTTCTTTCAAAATTTGAACTACTAAAACATGTACTAAAACAGGCCTAGATCTATCCCGCAATGCCGACAGGAACCTTAGGTTTATGCCAAAGATCTTTGTCCTTTAGTGCATGGAAGGCACCTTGGCTAGGCCTAGGTTTATATACAGTACTGGTTGCCTACTACTAGGCCTAATTGTTGAAGCCCAATTACGAAAATGATAGCGTTGTAGTTAATGATGGATACATGGACTGTTGATTCTGATGGAGACCCAATTGGTTACATGTAGGCCTATACGTATTATGTAATATAAGATACATGATGCTACTAGTTTAGAGATAAAATCCTGTATCATCAAATATGTTGTAACCATATCTCTATAGACCAGGCAGAGGAGGGGAGAGTTCCTGACGATAGTCCAGGCAAGCATACATGTATGTAGCCATTCATTTGTCTCCCCATCAAAACATATTTATTTCCTTATGGTGAGGGGGCTTCTTGCCGGGGGTTGGTTCTTGACGGCAGTCCAAGTAAGCAAAACTGTGGGCTACTAACTGCATTGTATTGACCCAAAGGCCTCGTATAGGGGCAAAAGGTAATCTTTCCCAGATGGGGGCATCTTTTTCCCCTTCTCCAACTTGTACCACCCCTGGAGAAGCCTAAATCTTCACAAATAGTCTTGACCTACTATAGTGAGGGAGGGTGGGCATCAATGATGTGAACGAGCCTCCAACGAGGTGCACGCGACACCCTCTGATATACCTTGTATTACCCATGCTTGCCTAAAAAACCCACAATGCCCCTTGTTGCATGCGCATTTTGGCCTTCTCTTGGTCAAAATTAGGAAAAGTTGGATAATGATAACCAACTTGTTCGTCACCTAAACCATACCCCTTTCGGACTCATTAGCGATTAGAATGAGTGATCGATGGTCTAAAAACAACCATCGTTTCAAGTTAACTCCCCCCCCCCAACACAACAGTCAATAGGCAGATGCCTGTTCCACGAAAATGATGAGGCGAAATATTTCATACCTATAATGGGAATGAACAAGTTATTCAGCATAACATTGTATTCCCTACCAGGATAATCTCTGGCCAAGACATTTTACTACCCCC
>JAODUJ010146429.1:0-11047 GCA_027564615.1 Psolus chitonoides | reverse complement strand
AAGTTGTTGCAAGACAGATCAACCGCCGTTGAGGGTTTCTTCAACCTCTTGGAACAACGTGGGTTGACATCTTCTTCCAAGATAGATGACCTAGTCCAGGCTCTGGAGAAGGCCAATTTGAACGGCGTAGGAACAGTGATAAGGGAGCTACATAACAAACACTACCCAGGAGGTCAGTACAGTTTGGTAATTGTCAGTGATGTAGCCTCATGTAGGTCCTGAAACCGGTCTCGGTCTCGAGACCGGTTTTTGCCGGCCTCGATCTCGGCCTCGGTCTCGACACCCTGTGGTCTCGGTCTCGAACCCTCCGGCCTCGGCCTCGGTTTCGGACTTGCTGGTCTCGACTACAACACTATTAGGTGTAGGTCGCTTACACTACTGAAGCCCGGATCCAAATCCAACTCGTGCCTTGATCGTCAAAAGACTACATGCAGTTGTTGATGGTCTTGTAATTTCTTGTTCCGTTGTAGTGGGAAGCAAATGAAGTCTGGGAAAATAGGTTCATTGGATACTCTCTCAATTCAAATGACTGAAAATCAATCTAAGAGATTGAAACTAGGGACCAATCCAAATTTTGATTGAAAAATTTAAATCGAATAATATTGATTCTCAATCTGTTATATTGAAGATCTCAATCGTATTTCAATCGTAATTCGATCGGTCACTGGTTTCAATCTTTTAAATTGAGAGAGGCTGTTCTACAGTTGTGACGAACAGGTTGCTACCACCTATCTCAGCATTTAGGAAAGTGGATAAAGGCTGAGAGTTTCACTCACGTCCGTCGGATGGAGACGTTGAATGGCGGTCCCGGAAGCAGAATTAGTTTGTAATAGTCACACGCCTGCCTCGCTACTCTCTGGACACTATTGGAGAAAAGAAGGCGAGCTGATGTTCATGCATGCATGATCACATTGCATCAGGGTTCCTCGATGGGCCATAAATGGCCAATTCGTGAACCCGTAGAATCGATCACCCCCCCCCCCCCACAAGCTAAATCCGGACTTGAGTAGATGTGTTGGTATAAGGAATTTACATCGCTTGACTTACCCTTTCCCTTCACTACAATTAAGATCAATACTGCCACCTGATCGTGAGTGCGTCAGAGTATCGGTTTTGCGCGGGCCCTTTCTGGCGGAAACGTCCCGGTAGTGGTAGTTAAAGAGGGACGGTGTTAAAAAGTTCCGTTTTAGGGGATCAGGTGGTAGTATTGATCCTATTATAGTGAAGCAAAAAGGTAAGTATAAGGCTCCAAGCTCGTAAATACAAACCAGGTAAGGTCAGAGAAATGCTACTCTAGTACCGGTAGCCTATTCCTGATAAGTTTTGGTGTATTCAAATCACGATTACCGATATGGCTGTTCTGAGATTATTCTCCTTTATTGTTGGTTTTCATATGCATGACGATATCTGTCATGGAAATAGGGAAGAACCAGTGTAGACGAGAGGTTGCTTATACATCATTTATTCAAGGACATTATCGCTCACCACGCATAGGCCAGAAATATGCACTGTTGGTCAGCTCAATTGATGTTATGTATGACGCATTGAAAAATGATACAGAAATGAAAATTCTCCCGTGGGTGAGTGAAACGGGTCTGTTGTGGTAGCATCCTCTATGGTCTTCCTTCCAATCAAATTGCTGAACTCGAGCGTATCCAGAATACAGCTAAAAGACTAGTTACGCGCACCAACAAACGATGTATGTCAAACCCGCCCTATACAATATACATATCCACGCAGCTTACTCTCTGTTATTAAACCCACCCGTTCCCCCCGCTCTAATGCTGCCATCCAGTTAACTCTATAACCCATGGCTGTTATTGGGCAGGGGATAATTTGTGCAACAATGGCCGAGGAGGCGCTTTAGACAGCCCCTATTGTTCGCGACATTCTGTTAGCGTCACGCCACAGCGCCCCTCCATCTCTCTGCTCGATTCATCCCCTCGCTACTCGTAGTTTCAAGCGTGTCGTGGCCAGGGGAAGAGCTGGGTTAACATACGACCCAGACATGGTCTACAGGGTTAAAAACAACCAACCAGTAGCACGACCAAGACCTATGGTGAACGCTCTTTCCAGTATGCTGCTCCCAAACTTTGGAACACTCTTCCACCCAGAGTCAAAAATTCACCATCAGCCAATACTTTTCAAAGCAGACTTAAACACCACCTATTTTCTTCATATGTCGACTGGCGAATGTAAACTTTATTCTTGATTGATATGTTCATTATTCTTGTAAAGCGCATTGAGACCGTTGGGGTGATGCGCTATATAAATGCACGTTATCATAATTATTATTATTATTATCATTATTAATTTATATTATATCATTTTGATCAAGTATTATTTTTGTACAATTATCTTTGCAGGGATATCGAATGACCAAAAGCAAGCGAAAGATCTGTGTGATATGATACTACCGGCCCTACAAACATATGTCCTGGACAAAGTCTGTACAACTCTTGACCAAGTAATAACAACGCAGGAGAAACAGTTCACCAGCAAAAAACATTTTATACATTGGGTACTAGCAGATCTTGCTAAACGTGAAGATTTCACTGGCTACACTAAATATTTGGGTGATTTCAAGTCATTTAGTGAGTCAGTTATTGCTTCATATCTGGCAGAACTCTGCTCAGAGAGAAATGACAAAAAAGTAAACATCGATACAACTGCAACGCGCGTTATAAATAACGTTCTTAGGGTCGTCGAACGTTGTGTGGCGTCTATTGACGGCCACTCAGCGAATGCAAAGAAACTTGAAACGGTTCTGAGTACACTTGCTAGCAAGATATCAGTGTCCCAAAACCTTGTAAAGGATATGCAGATACGAAACACCGATGCATTTATTAAAGAATGTAGGCTGATACTGGGCGGGTTCCCAAAATTATTATTGAAAGGGTTAAAGATCCCAGGAGCAGGTGATATCGAAGGGACGAGTACGTGGCTGAAATCTCTCCCTAAGAGTATTGATCTCCAACTGGCCAAACACATTGAAGGCTGTCATGAGCAATGCCCATTTTGTGGTTCTGTGTGCGACGTAACTGTTGCCCATGATACAAATCATTCTGCTCGTCTTCATTACCCACTTGGTATAACGGGTAGAATATGGGTTACAACCCGTAAGTTAAACTATATTCTATGTACCTCCAGCGTTGCCACACAGAATGTATTCAACTTGTCGGGGGAACGACCTTCTGGAAGGAAGCAAATTAAATTTAAAGATTACAAGGAAGAATTTCCAGATTGGGTTATCCAGCCTGTTAGTGATAGTGAGCCTTTATTGTATTGGAAATGGGTCGTTTGCCAATTTAATGATCAGTTCGCATCTTTGTATGACGAAGCGAACAAAGGAGACGTACCTGAAGAATGGAATGGCATAACTAAGCAAGAGGCAATCGAGTCTCTAAAGAAGATTTTTGGCTAGACACAATAAGATGGCAAAAGAAAAAAATCTGCTATAGAATGCTGTCAAATATAGGCTCATGGAAAACAATTGTGAACATTATTTCTGAGTTAAAGTTCATGGTAAGGATGTCTTTACGGTAACTACTTACTAGAATACCCCAGAAGAAATTGATTTTTGTGATGCACCCAAGCACAACAATTTAATCCATTCTCCTGCTTCGTAATTTGGTCACCTCAATGCAACATTTTAGGAAGGTCTTATGGGCGCCATAAACTGACTAATTATAATTAGGGTGTCTGTGACAATGAATTTGGAATCAAAATAGAGCTTTGAAAGTTCTCTTTTCATTGGTGCCGAAATAATATCTGATCTGCCGTAGTTCCTTACATTTGACAACACCTAGCTAGTAGCTAGCCTACTAGTTTGCGCTTGTTTCTTATGTATTTTTTCTTGTCTCATTTACCTTACTACGTCGTTTTTATTACTTGCCAGAGGACACTTTGTGTATGTGTGTATGTGTCTGTGTGGGTGCGTGCGCGCGTGCGTGTGTGTCTGTCTGTGTGTGTGACACGCGTGTAACGACTTTATCTCAGCAGTGGCATGGTGGACTGATGTCATACTTGATTTATAGATCTCATTCATATTCATGGGTGCGCGGAGCTGAGAAGTAATTTCTTCAAATGTGAATATCTGTGTGTCCGATTCTGTTCAAACTTGTTTTGGTGGCATTGGTATGAGGCGGGGTACATGTGTAGGTTAATACCGTATTGCATGAGGGGCGGGGCTAAATACAATTTTGCTGAACATTGCTCGTAACCACGTGATCTCAGCAGTGGTAGAGTGGATTGATGCCATACTTGGTACATAGATTACCCATGGTGAGTACATGATCCTTATTGATTTTGGTGCCAATCACATTAATATTCACGAGTGGGCTGGGCTTAGAAGCAGTTTCTTCAAATGTGAATATCTCGTAACCGTATGTCCGATTTTGTTCAAAATTGTTTTGGTGGCATTGGTAGGAGGTGGGTTACACGGGAAGGTTAGTGCCGTCATACAATTAGTACACTTGGGGTCTAAGGTAGGGATATATCCAAAGGAAAATGCATCTCCATGAACAAAAGAGGCATTTCCATTGCATATATCCTTCACAGTTAGGGTAAAAATATGGGTTATATCCATAAGAAAATGTGTGCTAATTGGCTGGTGCCGTATTGCATCTCGTTAATATTCATAAGGGGCGGAGCTAAATGAATTTCGCGGAAAATTGCTCGTAGCCACGTGATCCCAGCAGTGGTGATACACAGCGCTGATGTCATACTTGGCACATATATTACCCATGGTAAGTAGATGATCCCTGTTGATTTTGGTGCCAATCTCAATAATATTGATGGGACGGGCTTAGAAGCTATTTTTTCAGATTGTTTCGGTGGCATTGGTAGGAGGCGAGGTACATGTGTAGGTTAATTTCATTTCATTTCATTTATTTGTTTCTTCACAACGTTTACAAAGAATGTACATTGAATGCATACATATTATAAGAGTAAATAACCTTATGGAAGGAAGTATTCTAAAAAGCCATGAAGGCTTAACAGAGCAGAATACTCCCTAGAGAAAATATGATGGAATTAGATAATTTATTGAAGAAAAACTTAGATGACACAAACAGAGTCAGTCTAAACTATCAGACTATAGAGGATACAATCAAATGTGTTATGGTGTTAGGATAGATTATGTCTTTGGTAATCCGCTTTTTAAATATTTTATTTCATTTATGTGTTTTCTTACAAGATTTACAATAATATAATATCATACATACAAATTAAAAATACAAGTGGCATTGTGAGAGGAAATATTCTAAAAAGCCACTGGGGCTTATCAGAGTAGAATACTCCTGAAGAAAGTCATATTTAAATAAATATAAGGGAAATACATAAATAACAGAGGAATAGAGTCAATTTAAAATGCAATGAATTGAGAGAACAAAGTTGTTATTAGTCATCAAAAATTTCTCTAGTAATCCTCTTTTTAAATATGAATACAGAAAGAGAAGTACCGTGTTGTATCTCATTAATATTCATGAGGGGCGGGGCTTAATGTCATTTCACTGAAAATTGCTCGTAACCATGTAATATCCGCAGTGGCAAGATGGATTAATGTCGTGCTTGGCACATGGATATCCCCTGGTGAGTAGATGATCCCTGTTTATTTTGATGCCAATATCAATAATATTCATGAGTGGGCGGGGCTTAGAAGCAATTTTTTTAATGTGAATATCTCGGCAACCTTATGTCCGATTTTGTTCAAACTTGTTCTGGTGGCATTGGTAGAAAGTGGGGTACATGCGTTGGTTGGTATTTGAGTGCATCTCATTATTATTCATGAGGGGTGGGGCAAAATATAATTTCACTAAAAATTGCTCGTAACACCTCTTTCTCAGCAGTGACATAGTGGATTGATGTCATACTTAGCACATGGATTGCCCATGGTGAGTAGATGATTCATGTTGATTTTGGTGCTAATCTCGTTAACATTCATGAGTAGGCGGGGCTTAGAAGCAATTTCTTTACATGTGAATATCTCGGGAACCGTATGTCCAATTTAGTTCAAACTTGTTTTGGTGACATTGGTAGGAGGTGGGGTACATGTGTAGGTTAGTACCTTCACACCTAATCCACGAACATTTACTTTCCTCTGTTTACTCTTTTTTCCCCTACATGATAAGTTAGATTAGGGTAGCGGGGCTATAGATACTAGGTTAGTTGGAAGTCTCAAGAAGACATCATCCTGCGGTATAAGCTCTGTGGATTGGGTGGTACTTCATTGCATGTCATTAATATTCATAAGAGGCAGGCCAAATTTTATTTGGCTAACAATTGCTCGTAACCTCATTATTTCAACAGAAGCATGATGGATTTATGTCATACGTGGCACATAGATTGCCCATGCTGAGTAGATGATCCCTATTGATGTTGGTGCAAAGCCATTAATATTGATGAGTGGGCGGGGTCTTAGAAACAATTCCCTAAAAATACATCAGCAACCATACGTACGAGCTTGTAATGGTGGCACTTTGTCATCCTGCACTGGTACCATGTAAGTTTAGCAATACAGTGTTTTCTGAGCAGGTAGCGCTATATGGTAGCTTGAACCATGCGACGAATTAATGGCCATACCAGACATGGTCCCATTTCTTGTGGGTCCTTTGGGGCGATTGTCTGGGCTCATGTGCGAGGTAAGATATCTGCCGTTGGCGATTTTGTGGGTACCAGTGTGTGGATTTTGTAGGTCTCAGTGTATGGTGGACCTGGCGCGGGGTGTTTTGTCCTTGTCTCTCCTCGCTTGCATGGGCCCATTTGTGGTGGGCCCTTTGGGGCGGCTGTCTGGGCCCGTGTGCGTGGTAGGGAATATGCCTGTTTTTGTTGGTACCAGTGTGTGGTGGACCCGACGCGGTAGTTTTTGTTCATGTCTCTCTGCGATAGGTTGGGCGTATTTTTATGGGCCCTTTGGGGCTGCTGTCTGGGCCCGTGTACGGTGAGGTGTTGTTTCTGGTGTTTTAGTGTTGCAATATATATATGACTGATTGTTCTCAGTTGGTTATCCCTTTATGTACCGCCATTTTCCATACCAGAAAATTCCCAGAGTCACAGAAGTCATTAGAAACTGTTTTATCAGATAGAAGAACAGGGCAAAATCTATCATCCTATTTTTTCAAATTTTTCCCGCGCCGTTTTGGGGCAAAATAGGTTTTTTTCGATGTCAATGGAATTTACAAAGTTAAGAAAAAGCCAATCAACCCAATCATTTAACCCCATTTCGCTGGTCCCACCACGGTCAACCATCTCCGGGTCCCTGACACCCTCTGGGTCCACTACTCCATTCCACCTCCCACTACAAACTCATCATTTCGAATGTGCTCAACTTTCCCCTTTCAGCCCTCCATTCGATACCTGATGAGAGGT
Organism: Psolus chitonoides; assembly: GCA_027564615.1. Taxonomy (NCBI): domain Eukaryota; kingdom Metazoa; phylum Echinodermata; class Holothuroidea; order Dendrochirotida; family Psolidae; genus Psolus; species Psolus chitonoides. The sequence goes on along the minus strand of JAODUJ010146429.1, from coordinate 3,679 downwards.
GGATTACCGGGCGGGACCCGACGGGGGAGGATATGGCGGGCGGAACCCATGAAAGGTACCGTGACGGGCGGAACCGGGAGGAGCGAGGGAAGGTAGCGTGGGACGTGGGGAGGTAGCGGACGGGACCCAACGAGGAGTATAGAGGCTGAGGGACCCGCGAGTCCTCACATTCAACCCATTTACCCATGTCAACCACTTGGTCCCCCTGCAATTATGCCAGTTAAAAATAAATGATATAATGTAGCCTATAGACCCATAAACTAACAATAAAGTAGCAAAAATCCCATGAAAATATGATCACCTATTATCGGTAAGTAATATTCCGAAACTTTTGGTCAATTGACCGATATCAATGCACTTCACGGAACAATGAATGTCCTGGTCATTGACAATATTATCAAAACATAGACAGGTGGGCACCTATACTCCCAGAATCCCGGGGTATATAGGGCAACTATATGTGCAGCTGGAGCCGTGGAATGCGGTGACAAGGCACGTTGAGGTCCGGGCAACCCGGCGGAAGCGTTCCTCTCCGACTCATTTCGACCCCCATCTTGTCCGTAGTAGTGTAACGCCCGCCACCCCTCTCATGTCCCTCTCCTCCTTCGGGTCCCCCCGGCTCCCCCTATACAGTCACACACAGCACGTTCCCTTCGAGGTCTGCGTTCCCCTTGCATCCTGCCTCCCTCTCTGGTTCTGTTTCCCCCTTGGGTCTCGCCCCGCTCGCACCCCCTTCATGTTGGGGTCCATCCCTGCCTCCTCAGTGCCACCCTCGACTATGGTCCCTCCCCCTACTCGTGGGTCTCAGCTGAGGAGGCGGGAACAGAGTGGAGGGAAGCATGCGGGACATAGGGGAGGCGTTCACTGGAAATCATAGCGGGGGGTGCATGGGGAGTGACAGTCGTGGAAAGGGGAAGGTGTGGGGTGAACGAATAGGGTACAAAAAGTACTATTGAACACTATGGTGGTAGGGAAGAGTGGAATATGTGTTGAAGAGTACAAGGGAACGGACGGTTGGAGGTAAGGGAAGGGTTGGTCGGGAGGGTGGGATGGTAGGGTGAACGGGTAGGATGGAAGATTAGGTTGTATGCGACATGGGGGAAAAGGGGTAAACGGGACCTGGAGGGTATGGAGCGAGGAAAGGGTTATACTGCATTTAAATAATGAACAAAAAATATAATTAATTGCTTGTTTCCCCCAATTCATATTCATTTGACCATCACGCCCTCTTCCGGGAAATGCTACTCTAGTATAGGCTATGCTATATAAATGATACCCCTGCATCTTACTCGCGTGACATCAATATCACACTATAGGTAAAAGTATGTATACGTATTTGCAGTTCTCTGTCGTTCACAGGCTATCTGTGGGTTTTCGCCGTGCACACCACTCTCGCACCTTCGGCTACGCCACTGCTTCACTTTTCTTCCGAATATAAAGCTGTCTAGAACTGATCAGGGGCGTGCTGGCTAGGGATGAGACGGCAAGAACTCGTCGTGGGCCACTACTATCACGGGCCCTTAACATTCCCCAAATACCTACCAAATAGCACGAAAATCACGTTAAAATATCAACAGAGTGCACCACAGGGGCCCTTAGGCAGGCCCCTTACCCGGCAGGCCTGGAGCGGTTATACTCCTAACACACATCCTGCATCTGCCTCAGACCTTGCTCGTCGTCCATTTTCAGTTGGAGACCCATCACGCCCCTGGAACTGATATGACCAGTCCAGATGACTGGGGGTGGGGTTGGTCAGCTGGTAGAACTATAGACAACTAACACAATGTTGCAAATTAACCATCACATACATCGCCTGACTGATTCTGCCAATTGACAAAGAAGATTATTGTTTTTGGGCTGTTTTTTAATGCAGAAACTTAAAACGGGGGACAGAAATTTTGTTTTTCCCATCACACCATGAAGGCTGGCTACGCCCTGCAGTGATGCATAAAGCGAGCCAGGCCTGCCAGGTGTGTCATATTGAAAACATCTTGAAAAAATATTGCAATGAATCACAACACACAATTGCGTTCTTGTTGGAGAGCAAAATCGATGGTCAAAGATCAAAGCACAGACTCCGGCTGTCATTGGTTGTTGACATCTCTGCTCAGAATGGTCTCTGGAACTGTGCATACACTGGTAGAAGAGCGATAGGCCTATTTTACTCTGCTGACTTTATTGTATGACAATGACGAATAGACTTAACAGGTTCGACTGCACCCGTTTGACCTTGTCAAGACTACCTGATTATCTTAATTATTTCCGCATTTAGAGATAAGCATTGATGACAATATCCTGTCGCTAAGTATAAAATGTTGGGGCGAAGTCTGCTGTAGAAAGGTCCAAATGACACAGCTTGGTCAAGTGGTTGAACGGTTGGTCTTGCAAGGGCGAATCCCGACATGTCTGTGAGGGGGAGGGGGGTGAAGTAGTTTAAGGGGGCGTCGCCCGTCGCCCCTCCCTATCCGCCCTTGCGGTCTTGCAGTCGGAAGGTACGGTTCGAATCCAGGCCTGGTCATAACAAATGAATCTACAACCATCTGACATGCTTGTTGCTCAGCTGGCGTAGCAACACGCGGATGTTGGACTCATGACGATCTGTTCGCCAGTCACTTCAAATGCTTTATACATACAACCATACATACCTACACGCAAATACATACATTTTAACACACCTCCGTCGATTCGCCCCGAATGGCCTTTTAGCACACGTACGCATGCCCCCCCCCCCCCAGGAATATAGGGTACCAGCGGGTAGATTGGGTGTCGAAACATTTAAATGAAGCAGTATTGAGGACGAATCTATCAATAACCCGAAAACATATCAAACTTGTAATATAAAATCTACCGGTATTTATTTATTTGATTTGATATTTACGGGTTCGGGAAGCCACTTGAGGCTCATCAAGGAACCCTGACCCATGTGATCATGGATGAACACCGGCGAAGGTTCGAATTTACTTCTCGAATAGTGTTCAGAGGGTAACGAGGCACGCGTTCAACCATACAATCCCATCCTGCTCCCGGGACCACCATTCAACGTCCCTATCCGACGAAAGTGAGTGAAACGTTCAGCCTTTAGCCACTTTACTAAAGGCTGAAAGGCGTGGTAGCAACCTGTCCGTCACCACTGTCCTGCAGTCTTGCCGACGCATCCACTGAACCTAAAAATCCCCGAAATTCATTGCTAAGTTCCCATTACAAGGAAACGAAACCAGAATATGCGAGACCACCAACAACTACCGAACAGCTTTTGACGAGCCAGGCACGAGGTGGGGTTGAACCCGGGGCTCTGCGGTGTAATTGGTAACTTTATTTGAATGTGCTATTATTTGAGAACTTTTGCGAGCCCAACAGAAAAAAGATGTTTGAATTTCGTGAGTGAGTAAAAACCTGAAGAAAAAGACTTCCGCTTTGAAACATCTTAGCCTGAACATATCAGTCAACCGTTATTATCCGAGTGTTGTTTTCTAAATTTGAACCAAGTTTTCAACTTTAAAAGCTTTGAAAGGTGGGAAGACTCGAACTGGATGGTAACTCAATGGTTATGTTGGGTTAGTTGGAGACGGGTTCTTCTCCCAAGTCTATATATGGTATGGGGCCAGTCCTTATCCGGCTCCCATGACGCATGGGCGCAGCCACTAGGGGGTCGGGGGGGGGGGGGGGGGGCACGGCCCTA